>PITA01004603.1:80078-121509 GCA_004023965.1 Spilogale gracilis | reverse complement strand
CTAGGGTAATCTAGGGAGGGAAATGAAACAACAGAGACTTTGGACACAGAAACAAACTGAGGGACTTGGAGGGAGGGGGGTGGAGGGATGGGAGAGCCTGGTGGTGGGTACTGGGGACACCTAAAGCGTGGAGCACTGGGTGTGGGGAATGGGGAATGAATCTTGGAACACTGGAAAAAAAAATTTTTAGTAACAATAATAAAAAAAAAAAAAGAGAGGCCTGAGAGACACAGTCCTTCAATATTTTCCAAGAGCTGAATGGTAGGAAGAGAAAAGTGGGACTACTCTAGAATTAGAGATAATGGGGAAAAAGTTACAAGAAGGGAAATTTGGGCTCAAGAATAAGGGAAGATTTTTCTCAGTAACTAATTTTCAAAGTAAGTTTTATGTCACTTAAAGTGTTCAAAAAGAAGCTGCATTTCTAGATTTAGAAAGGAGTTGATTTACAACAGTGCTTCTCAAACTACTTGTGGTGGAAGACCAATTTGGTTTTTTACCCCCAATCTTTCACAGACTTACACTTTTGCTCTATACTACATTCGGCAAGTCCAATGATCTCATGTTTGGATGTCATGGCTATGTCAAACTGCTAAGAGTTTCTAAATGTAGTTTACTTTTAACTTCTGTACTTATCTCACTGTGAACTAACACCAATCAGTTCTCAGATAGGCATTAGGCTGTGGACCACTTAGAGCAGTACTGCTAAGGACCTATCATAATCACACTACTGTTCAGTGGCACCTTTGGCCATTAAAAAATGAAGTAGTAATGGTTAACAGATTTTCTCCTATATATTGGAAAAAACGCCCCAAAAACCAACAACGTATTTCCCCTCACCTTAAAGTTATTGTTGGTATACCTAAACAACATGAGTGACTGTTTCAACTCAAACTATAATTTATCAGGAGTATTTTTACATTTCAAAATCAATTTTAGGTTAGGACAGCATTATACTTTCAGTAATTATCCTAGAAAGAATAAAAGCATTAACATAATTACATAATTATGAGGTATAAGCTTAACTATATAATTATACAAAAATATATAAACCTAATTCATGAGTTTGGGAGGGAGGATATTTCATGAACCTTACCTACAGATTCAGTGGTGAAGAAAATAAACAATGCGTGCACTATCCAAGTTTGCAATGCCAACATCTTGCATTAGGTATTTCTGTAAAAGACATACAGTATTATTATTTTTTTTTCTTATTACACATAGTCAGTAAACACATTAATTTTTTTTTTTATCTTGGTGTAGAACATTTATTTATTTCACGAAACACTTAAAGTTTAGGTCAGTGGGAAATAATTTTAATCAAAGAATTGTACATTTTCTTCCCACATATCTTGCTTTGTATTAGGAAATGACACTGCCATCCATTTCACTAAAATATTACAAAATATTTACAAGAAATATTAAAATAACTCAAACACAAAAGGCAAGATGGGGTAAAAGAAACTTTTTTTTCCCAGAAATCTCTACTCCAGTGCCCACTGCACACAAGAAGAGAACCAAAACCAATAAGTAACAAAGATCCCCCCGACCACAAGTTTCAAAAGAATTAGAGAAGGGGAACAAATGGGATGAAAACGGTGGTATGGAAGGGAATGGGTATTAGCAGCACTGCTTCAATAACCAATCTATTCTGAATGAAATAATCCTCTTATATGTAATAAATTCTGAACAAGGCTAAACTTTAGGATATTCTTTGAACTGAAATTTAAAAATACCCTGACAGTGAAAATTGCTCTTTCACTAAGTTTATTAAGAGCCTCTTTCCACACGAACCACTAACACGAACAGAAACCTGCTCTGGCATTAAAAGCTGTCACAGGAGCCCTTCCATCTCTTTCATGAAAGCTTCATAAACATCATCCTTAGTCTGCACTGAGACGGGAACAGATGGACCAGACCTGGGAGCTGCTTTGGCGAGAGGTACAGCAGAATCATCCTCTGACTTTCTTTGGGGAGCAGCAGTTGCCCCTTTATTTTCCCGACGTACCCTCAACACAGTGGGTACAAATCGAGTAATCTCTGCCTTGGGATTAGTGATCTGTGGCTTGGCACTGATGGCTGCTGTGGCTTTCTTCTCAATAGTGGCTGCACTTGTATCATCCGCCTTGGGTCACTGAATCAAGTTGGGTGGAGCACTTAAAACCCCCGGGGTTCGACAATGGAGCTGGTGGGAAAAGCCCAGGTGGGGCAGGTCGAAGTGGAGGCACCAAAGCTGGGCACATCATGCCAGGACGAGGTGGAGGGATACCTGGAGGTGCAGGGGGAGGTAGCCTTGGTGGGGGTCCCCGAGGAGGAGGGCCAGGAGGCAGACCTGGAGGTGGACCTGGGGGAGGCCCAGGGGGTCGGCCTGGTGGTGGGCCTGGAGGCAAAAGTCGGGGTAAAGGCCCTCGGAGTCCCGGCATTCCAGGTGGTCTCAGGAACGGAGGAGCTCCGGGAGGTGGTCCAGGAGGAAGGCCAGTAGGAGGTCCAGGGGGCCTTAAGGGTGGAGCTGGTGGTGGTCCAAGAGGAGGTGGTCCTGGCATGGGAGGTGCCTGGATCTGAGAAGGAGGAACAGACTGTGGGGGGGCTTGCTGTTGTGAAGCAGATGTGCCACCAGAAAGAGATTCCTCTTTATGCTGTTTTTGTGATTGCTTTTCTGCTTCAGAATCATCAGAATCATCTTCGTCATCATCCTCTGAAAATTCTTCTACTTCTCGTCCCTCCTCAGGTATTTCCTGACCTGCCATTCGAAGCATCATGGCTTGAAGAGGAGTCAGCTCCTTCATGTTCTTTTTCTTCCTTGATTTTCCAGGCATATCTGCAAACCTTACACTCAGACCTGGCTTTTTCTCTTCATTGTTGTCTCTTTCATTATCATCACGGTGCACAAATTCATCCCCTTCACTTTCTCCATCTGATCTGTCAGTGTCACTGTCATCCATACTATCATCATGCTTATCTTGATCCATGTCCTCAGGATACCGATCATCTTCACTGGTGCTGGAAACATCATCATCATGACCCCGTTGAGCAAGTTCTGGGCTATATAACATGTCTTCATCCCGCCTATGAGGGGGAAGATCTAGGGCAAAGCCCACTTTACAGCCATACATTTGCAATACTTGAGGAGGTGGTGGACCAGGGGGAGGACCAGGAGGTTTTCTGCCAGGGGGCAAACGTGGCACACCATGTCCAAGAAGAGGAAGTATAGAAACTGCCCATGTTGGAGGTCCATAGGCTGAAGTCTTTTTAAGGATGGAGGGGGGCCGGGCACCAGGAAGTGGAATGTCCTGGATCAAGATGTTGGAAGGAGCATGTGGCATATCTGGCAAGAGAATACTCTACACTTCCACATGCTGAGCATTCTTGACAGCATCAAAATATTGGCTAAGTTGAGCCCTCTTCTGCTCATATTCTACTTCTAGCTTTCTCAGTTCTTTATAAATATCTGGATTCTCTTTTTCATAGAGTCGTAGGATACGTTCAAAGGTTTCACGCAGCTTTTTACGCTTCTCTTTCAGCAACTTCTCATTTAACTGTGGTTGCTGCACCAGGTTAAACTCCATTTCATCCAATTTCTCCATGTCCCGAATAATCTGCTTAGGATCCTTCATCTTCAAAACTGCAGCTTGTACCATCATGCGCTGTTTTTTGTTCTTCTTTAATTCTCTCTTCCGGGCTTCTTTTCGGGCTTGGTCTGTGGGGTTCATAAATTTTCCACTCTTGGTGGATGATGTCGATCTCCGTCCCATGTTGGCAATGTGTATGGTTTACTTGTTCATTAAAACAAAAAACAACAACAACAACAAATGCACTTCTGCTGGACTCCTGGCACTGCGAGAAGCGGGGAGAGGACGATTCTCTGCCTCTTTTACCTCGTAAGGGCCTTTACCTCTGTGTGCCGGTCAGCCACCCAACCACCGCCATCTTGAAAGCTCGCGCCCCTCCCAAACACATTAATTCTTAAAGCTCTTGTTTCCACTGGATAACTGTCTTCTAAAAGGTGGTAAAATTTTAGGAGCACGCAGAAAAACAAATTGAAGTCTTCAGAATATTTTTCTTATTTCCACTGGAGTTACAGCTACGTAAAATAGTGATGGAACACAACTTACACTTTAAGGTTAATTAAAAGAGCAATCCTGTTTATTATGTGAAGATTTAGAAATACTGTGTGACACAGTACTTTACAAATTTCTGTATGGCAAAACCCACCAAAAGCAACCTCAAAAGGTAATTACCAAAATGGAAAAAAAAAAAGTTTCTAATTCATACCAGGACCAAAAATATCCCCTGCTATATGAAGAAAGCCTACAAATCAGTAAAATATTCTAATACCTAATTAAAAAAAAAAAAAAACCCAGCAAGGTAAGCTGAATAAGCAATTTATAGAAAAGGAAATACAAATTATTTCAAACATATAAAATGATACTTTCAACCCACTCATAATGAGAGATGCAAATCAAAACTACTCAGAAAGGAATGCAAGATGATACAGACACTCTGGAAAACAATTTGGTAGTTCTTTACCAAGTTAAATGTACATAATAATAATCCGTATTTCTACTCCTAAGAATGTATCCAAGAGAAAAACGCATGTCCACATGAAGACTTATACTCAAATGTTCATAGCAACTTTATTCGTAATAGTCCCAAACCAAAACCACGCAAATGTCTATCCACTGGAGAATGAATAACAAATACTCAAATGGTATATCCATATAACAGAATACCACTCAGCAATAAAAGGGAATGAATTAGTGATACATGCAGTGGCACAGATGAATCTCAAGAGCATTGTGCTGAATAAAGCCAGCCACAGATAACAGGTTATGTATTGCTGAATTCCATTTACAGGGTATGTGACAAATGGCACAACCAGGGTGACAGAAAGTGTATCAGGGGGCTGGGCTGGGGCTGAAGTAGAAAAGGGGAATAAATGTAAAGAGGCACAAAAGAACTTTCTGGAGTGACAGGAATGTTCTATGACCTGATTGGGGTACTGATAAAACTATGTATTTGTCAAAATTCACTGAATTGTGTCAAGAAGTGTGAAAGCACTGAGATTTTAATCCCACTTGCAGGCTTAGCCCACTAGTTCCACAGATACTGGCAGAAGACATGAGACTCCTGTGTCAGAGACAAAGGACCTTATTACTCATACTGGGAGCAGCATTTTCAGATATCAGCATTTTCTTGCACCAGCTGCCTGGGCCCCACTTCCGACAGAGCACTGTGAAGAGGGACTGGCAACACCTGTACACACAGTGGCTCATGTTACAGGAGAGGAAGACTGAGCTTAGGAAACCCAGATCTTTTAAAATGGCAATAAGCATGCCTGCCTTTTACTTTGGAGAGAGACATTATCTCTATTACCCAAGGCTGTAAGCAAACCTTCAAGACACCTATGGGGATTGCTTCCTAACAAACTGTACATTAAAAATTGGTGAATTTTATTCTTTATAAATTAGACCTCAATTAAAAACAAACCAACAAAATCTACCCAAAGTATATAGTCAAAAAAAGTGAGTGCTTCACTCCTCTAAAAGACATGTATAAGAATGTTCATACGAGTTTTATTTAAGAACTGAAAAGTAGAACCCAAACCACACAGAACAGAAAAGTTCAAGTAGCTCAATCTCAATTACAGGTACTCACAACAACAGGACTAATTTCCTGTATAATAAAGAAATGAGACAAAAAAGTATGCATGATTCCCTCTATATAAAAGCTCAAAATTAGGCAAATATAATCTGTAGGGAAAGAGAATAGTGGTTATCTTTTTGGGGGGTGGGGAAGAGAGCAGAAGGGAGCTTCTGGGATGCTGGACATGTTCTATACTTTAAAGCAGATGATTATTAAAAATTTACTGAGCTAAAATTTGTCATTTGTGGACTTTACTGCACGTAAATTATACTTAGTAAAGACAGTAAAGATGACAAAAATGATGCCAGTATCATTTCCAGTTCTGGCAAAAATATAAAAAAATAAAAATTACCAACACAGTATTTTGAGACTATGACATAAAGGTGTTCTCATATGCTGCACTTATAGTGTAAACGGCATTACCTTCCCAACAAATTGTGGGAATTTAAAACTGAATCTTGTTTGTAAATTAAAGCTCAATTATAAACAAAGAACTACCCAGACAAGGTGTATGCCCAGCTTTGCATTATCCATCAAAATTAGAATGTATGTATGTTTGAATCTAATGATTCTTCCATTTTATCCTATAGATATGAGCAAAACAACACATGTATATTATTCACTACAGCTTTATTTTTAGTAATAAAAGGTTGATGCACAAATAGGGGACTAGTTAAATTACGGTACATCCAAATATAGCCTATATACAGAGCTACCAAAAAAAAAAAAAAAAGACAAGGAAGTTCTAGATCTCTACCTAGAGATGTGTAATGATATATAAAATAAATAAAATAAAATATTAAGGTAGAGAACAGTGTGTTTATTATTTGTGGGGAGAAACCAAAAAAAAGATAAAACATACACTCATTTCCTTATATATGCATAAAATACCTCTAGAAGGATAAAAATTCAAAGACTGCCTGCCACTTGGGGTAGGAAGGAGCCACTCTACCATATACTCTCTGCACCTTTCCAATGCTGTAACATGTGACTTCAATACTTAGTCAAAAACTAAATTTAAATTAAAAAATACCTGATGTATAAACTCTCTCCCCCAAATAAAACCATGAACTTCTTGATGGAGGCTTCAGGGTACTGCATTTGGAATACAGTGTTCTTTTATTAAATATCAATACTAACTTGACTTTAGGTATTCCCTAACCATGTAATAGACATTCTATAAATAATTTGCTCAGGAACTATTTATTTAGACTGTTACGGGGAAAGGATAAAAGAATGAAACTGCAGAAACCATTTTCCTTCACCTGTTTTATTTCTTACTTCCTAACTTTAAATAGTTCCATATTAGAAAAATCTACAACCTTCAAATGTTCATCAAAACAAAATGAAGAAAATATCTGAGCATGCTGGGAGAGTGGTATGTGATCACACCCTGACCGCCCACACCAAGTACCTTGTTGACACCATAGAGGGGATTCTCTATAGTACCTTGGAACTGGCAATCTCTCTATGAATGTACTATATTCTTTTAACAAAACTCTGACACAAGAAGTCCCATAAAGTTAGTTACCACAAAGCAATTAGATTTGTCTAAGCAGGGCCATGAAAAACAGTATGTAAAAGGGAAACGGGCAAAGGCAGGTATCACATTTTAATAGAAAGTAATGTTTCCTGGGACACCTCAGGGGCTCTGTCAGTTAAGTGTCTGCCTTAGGCTCAGCTCAGGTCATGATGCCAGGGTCCTGGGATTAAGCCCCAAGTCAGGCTCCCTGCTCAGTGGGGAGTCTACTTCTTCTCCCTATACCCCTCCCCCCACTTGTATGCTCTTTCAAATAATAAAATCTTAAAAAAAAAAAAGTAACATTTCCTAATTTTTAAAGGCTTGTCACTGAGATGTGATGAAAAAACATCTATTAAGGAACTTAATTTCATAGTCCCAACCTAAGAGATGGAAACACAGTAGCACTATCTAAAATATTAAATGCAATATAGTCGATCTCATTTTGGGGCTTACTTCATTTTAAAATAAACATACTTCACAGTACACTGCACACTGTTTGTCTCCTTTCATTTTGTTGACAGTATATATTGAATTTAAAATTCTATTATTAGCATTAGCCTCCTGCATCTTCTGGCAGAACTTTCCATGCATACATTATAATGACATATTGCATACAATGATTTTTCCTGAAATTTGTATCTTATCTTGGAAGAATTTATGAAACCAAAACGTAACTTCTAAGAACAGATATAGGGAAGATTTATTCCAAGCACTAAGCAGTTTTTCTGGAGTGGCAATTCCTAAACTATGGTGGTTCAACACAGTTGTGTTGGAAGGTGCACATCACAACTAATTTACTATTATTTTTCAAATAATAAAGTGTACAAGTGATTATAAAAAATTAGAAAAATCAAGATTATCTCTATAATTGATCATTCTTACTCATTTTCGTTCCCATGGATTTTTTAAAAATTTACTTTCAGTATTCCAAGATTGTTTATGCCCAACACCCAGTGCTCCATGCAATACATGCCCTCAGTACTCACCATCAGGCTCACCCATCCCCCCACCCTCTCTCCTCCAAGACCCTCAGTTTGTTTGAGTCCAAAGTCTCTTTTGTTTTGTTTCCCTCCCCAATTTACCCTACTTCCTATTTCCCTTCCTTTTCCTATTGTCCTCTATATTACTCCTTATGTACCACAAGTAAGTGAATCATGTGATACTTGACTTTCTCTACTTGGCTTATTTCACTCAGCATCATCTCTTCCAATCCAGTCCATGTTGCTACAAAAGTTGGGTATTCTTCCTTTCTGCTGGAGGTGTAATATTCCATTGTATATATGGATCGTAATTTCTTTATCCATTCATCTGTTGAAGGGCACCTTGGCTCTTTCTACAGTTTGGCGATTGTGGCCATTGCTGCAATGAACACTGGCGTATATATGGCCCTTCTTTTCACTACATCTGTATCCTAGGGGTAAATAACAGTAGTTAAACTGCATACTGTTATAAGGTAGCTCTATTTTTTTTTTAAGATTTTATTAGTTATAGGGTAGCTCTATTTCTTTTTTTAAGATTTTATTTATTTATTTGACAGAGAGAAACACGGAGAGGGAACACAAGCAAGGGGAGTGAGAGAGGCAGGCTTCCTGCTGAGCAGGGAGCCTGATGTGAGGCTTGATCCCAGGACTCCGGGATCATGACCTGAGCCGAAGGCAGACACTTAACAACTGAGCCACCCAGGTGCTCCACATTGTTTTCCAAAGCGGATGAACCAACTTGCATTCCCCCCCAACAGTGTTAAGAGGGTTCCCCTTTCTCCGCAGCCTCTCCAACACTTGCTGTTTCCTGTCTTGTTAATGTTGGCCATTCTGACTGGTGTAAGGTGGTATCTCAGTGTGGTTTTGATTTAAATTTCCCTGATAGCTAGTAATGATGAACATTTTTTCCTGTGTCTGTTAGCCATCTGTATGTCTTCTATGGAGAAGTGTCTTTTCATGTCTCCTGCCCATTTTCTGATGTAATCATATTTTTGAATGTTGGGTTTGAGTAGTTCTTTATAGATCTCGGATATCAGCCCTTTGTCTGTAGTGTCATTTGCAAATATCCTCTCCCATTACGTGGGTTTCCTCTTTGTTGACTGTTTCCTTTGCTGTACAGAAGCTTTTTATTTAGACGAAATCCCAAAAGTTCATTTTTGCTTTTGTTTCCTTTGCCTTTGGAGACGTGTCTTGAGGTCTTTCATCCATTTCGAGTTTATCTTTGTGTCTGGCATAAGAGAGTGGTCAAGTTTCATTCTATAGGTAGCTGTCCCATTTTCCCAGCACCATTTATTGAAGAGATTGTCTTTCTTCCACTGGATATTTTTTCCTGCTTGTCGAAGATGATCTGACCAGATTTGTGGGTTCATATTTGGGCCCTCTACTCTGTTCCATTGATCTATTTGTCTGTTTTTGTGCCAGTACCATGTTGTCTTGGTGATCACAGTTTTGTAATAAAGCCTAAGTTGGGTAACATGATGCCCCCAGTTTTGTTTTTCTTCTTTAACAATTTCTTAGCAATTCAGGGTTGTTTTTGGTTCCACATAAATTTTAGGATTGTGTGTTCCAATGCTTTGAAAAATGTTGGTGGAATTTTGATTGGAATGGCACTGAAAGTATAGATTGCTCTGGGCAGTACAGACATTTTAAGAATGTTTATTCTTCCAATCCATAAGCATGGAATGCTCTTCCATCTTTTTGTGTCTTCTTCAGTTTCTTTCATGAGTGTTCTGTAGTTCCTCGAGTACAGATCTTTAACTTCTTTGGTTAAGTTTATTCCTAAGAATCTTACGGTTTTTGGTGCTATAGTAAACGGAATCGATTCTCAGATTTCCCTTTCTATATTTTTATTATTAGTGTATAAGAATGCAACTGGTTTCTGTGTATTGATTTTGTATCCTGTCACATTACCAAATAGTATGAGTTCTAGTTGTTTGAGGGTAGAATCTTTTGGGTTTTCTACATAGAGTATCATGTCATCTGCAAAAAGAGAGAGTTTGACTTCTTCTTTGCCAAGATGAATACCTTTTATTTCTTTCTGTTGTCTGATTGCTGTTGCTAGGACTTCTAACACTATGCTGAATAGCAGTGGTGAGAGTGGGCATCCTTATCTTGTTCCTGATCTCAGAAGGAAGGCTGTCAGTTTTTCCCCACTGAGAATGATATTCACTGTGGGTTTTTCGTGGATAGATTTTATGAGATTGAGAAATGTTCCCTCTATCTATTGAAGAGTTTTAATCAGGAATGGATGTTGTATTTTGTCAAAAGCCTTTTCTGCATCAATTAAGAGTACCATGTGGTTCTTCTCTCTTCTCTTATTGATTTGTTTTATCACGTTGATTGATTTGCAAGTGTTGAACCACCCTTGCATCCCTGGGATAAAACCCACCTGGTCATGGTGGACAATCTTTTTAATGTATTGTTGGATCCTGTTAGCAAGGATCTTGTTAAGAATCTTGGCATCCGGGTGCCTGGGTGGCTCAGTTGGTTAGGCGACTGCCTTCGGCTCAGGTCATGATCCCGGAGACCCGGGATCGAGTCCCACATTGGGCTGCCTGCTCGGCGGGAAGCCCGTTTCTCCCTCTGTCACCCCCCCTGCTTGGGTTCCCTCTCTGGCTGTGTTTCTCTCTGTCAAATAAATAAAATCTTGAAAAAAAAAAAAAGAATCTTGGCATCCATATTCATCAGAGATATTGGTCTGAGGTTCTCCTTTTTGATGGGGTCTTTGTCTGGTTTGAGGAATAGAGTAATGTTGGCTTCACAGGAAGAGTCTGGAAGTTTTCCTTCTGTTTCTATTTTTTGAAAGAGCTTCAGGAGAATAGGTGTTATTTCTTCTTTGAATGTTTGGTAGAATTCCCCAGGGAATCCGTCTGGTCCTGGGCTCTTGTTTTTTGGGAGGTTTTGATCATTGCTTCAATCTCATTACTAGATATAGGTCTATTCAGATTGTCGATTTCTTCCTGTTTCAGTCTTGGAAGTTTACAGGTTTCTAGGAATGTATCCATATCTTCTAGGTTGTTAAACTTATTGGCATATAATTGCTGATAGTAATTTCTGATGATCTTTTCTATTTCCTTGGTGTTAGTCATGATCTCTCCCTTTCATTCATAATTATATTAATTTGGGTCTTCTCCTTTTTGTTTTGGATTAGTTTGGCCAATGGTTTATCGATCTTATCAATTCTTTCAGCTTCTAGTTCCATTGACGCGTTCTACTGAATCTCTCGTTTCTAGTTCATCGATCTCTGCTCTAATCTTAATTATTTCCTGTCTTGTGTATGGGGTTGGTTTAATTTGTTGATTTTCCAGTTCTTTAAGATGTAATGATAGTTGGTATATTTGGGATTTTTCAATTATTTTGAGTGAGGCTTGGATGGCTATGAATTTTTCCTCTTGGGACTGCCTTTGTTGAATCCCATAGGTTTTGGATTGATGTATCTTCATTCTCATTGGTTTCCATGAAGTGTTTCAGTTCTTTGATTTCCTGGTTGATCCACATATTCTTGAGCAGGATAGTCTTTAGCTTCCAAGTGTTTGATTTTCTTCTGAACTTTTTGTTGTGGTTGAGTTCCAGTTTCACGGCATTGTGGTCAGAGAATATGCAGGAAATAATCTCAATCTTCTGGTATTGGTCGAGCCCTGATTTGTGACCTAGTATGTGGTCTATTCTGGAGAAAGTTCCATGTGCACTTGAGAAGAATGAGTATTCTGCTGTTTTAGTGTGGAATGTTCTGAATATAACTATTGAAATCCATCTGGTCCAATGTGTCATTCAAAGCTCTTGTTTCTTTGCTGATTTTCTGTTTAGATGATCTGTCCATTGCTGAGAATGGCATGTTAAGATCTCCTACAATTAATGTATTTGTATCAATATGACTCTTTATTTTGCTTAACAGTTGGCTTACGTAGTTGGCTGCTCCCATGTTGGGGGCATAAATATTTACAATTGTTAGATCTTTTGGTGTATAGACCCTTTGAGAATGATGTAATGTCCTTCTGTGTCTCTGACGACAGTCTTTAGATTAAAGTCTAGTTTGTCTGATATGAGAATCGCTACCCCGGCTTTCTTTGGGGTCCATTGGCATGAAAGATGGTCCTCTATCCCCTCACTTTCAATCTGGAAGTGTCTTTAGATTCAAAATGTGTCTCTTGTAAACAGCATATGGATGGGTCCTGTCATTTTATCCCGTCTGCAACCCTGTGACTTTTTATTGGAGCATTTAGGCCATTCACATTGAGAGTGATTATTGATACATTTTTATTGACCTCATGTTGCCTGTGAAGTTCATGTTTCTATAGGTTACCTCTGTAAATTTCTGTTCTGTGTCACTCTTGGGTTTGTTTCTCTTTTACAGAACCCCCGTTAATAGTTCTTGTAGTTCTGGCTTGGTGGTCGTGTAATCTTTTAGACCTTGGAGGTCCTGGAAGCTCTTTATCTCTTCCATTTTGAAAGTCAGCCTTGCTGGGTACATTACCCTTGGTTGCATTTTTTTTTTTCATGTAATTTCCTGAATATGTCTTGCCAGCCCTTTCTTCCAGGTTTCTGTGGATAGGTCTGACATTATTCTGATGATCCTCCCTCTTAAGGGATCACTTCCCCCTAGCTGCCCTTAAGACATATTCTTTGACTTTATGATTCATGAATTTCACAATTATGTGCCTGGAGGTTTTTCTAGCCTCACTGATCTTGTGGGGTGTTCTCTGCCTCTAGGACATGAACACTTGTTTCAGTCCCTGGATTAGGGAAATTTTCATCCATGATTTGTTTAACGATATCTTCTAGGCATCTCTCTCTCTCTCTCTCTCTCTCTCTCTCTCAATTCCCTCGAGGATTCCAATAATTCTGATATTGGAGCATTTCACGGCATCATCTATTTCCCTAATTCTATTTTCATGGGATTTTTAGCTGTTTGTTCCAAGACTTCTCTTGCTCCTCCTTCTCAATCCATCAGTCTTCTAAATCACTAATATGACCTTCAGCTTCACCTATCCTAGCCATTAGTGTATTTAAATTAGATTGCATCTCATTAATAGCCTTTTTAACCTCTGCCAGTTCGGCTTTCACTTCTGTCCTTAGAGCTTCTACCCTCCCACTACTGTTCTTTTCCAACTTAGCTGTTGCTTGGATGATTGCTACCCTGAATTCCATTTCTATCATATTATGTTCATTTCCAGTAGTTCTATGACAGGGGTTGCAGTCTCTGGGTTTTTCTTCTGTTGGCTGTTCCTCCTCCGAGTCACTTTGGCAAGGGGTGGTTGAAGGGATGTATAGCTGAATATATCAACCATTGTCCAGGTGAGTTGCTCGTTGGAAGGTTTCAGAGCAATCAGAAGTCACCACCGAAAATTAACAAGAAAGAAAAGAGAGAAAAAGAGAAAAGAAGAAAAAACCCGGCCAGAATGGGCCCCAATGGTAGGATTTATGTGGTACAAACCACAAAAGAGTAAAGAAAAAGACCATCAAAAGTAAAAGTTGTAGAGATCAAAAAACTAAACCTAACCCAAATGACCCCCAAGACCAGTATTTATGTATTACAAAAGCAAAAAGAATTACACAGAAACACTGACAGAAAAATAGGACGGGAAGGTGAATGCGAACCCTCTGTGGGCAAGGAAAGTATTTCAGATCCTCCTGGGTGTGTCTTATTATTGTTAGAGGAGTCCACTTTCTAGAGATATAGAGAGAGTAAAACCAGTTTATAGATAGGGGTAGTATTGAATACGAATGAAGGATTACCTTGAAGCTTGTGACTATATGTATATTTAAAAGAAAAAAGAATTAAGGAAAGAAGAGAGAGAAAAGAAAATAAATGGAAAAAAGAAACAGAAGCAGCAACAAAAACACAGGTATGTGTTTGAAAAAAAGTTCAAGGTAAAATGTTATTATGGAGTGTTGTATTAAGTATCACGTTGTAATAAGTGGGTTAAAAAATAAAGAACAAAAACCGTGAAAATGAATTTTAAAGTGAAAACTTAAAAAATATAGAAAAAAGTAAAAAAAAATAAAAATAGAAAAAAGTTAAAAAGAAAATAAAGTGAAAGGCTGTACCTATATAGCATACAGCTTTTGGGGTACTACCAGGAGCTTAATATATTGCTTTTTCTCCGGTGTTGGGGTTTTCCAGTTTTATGTAGACCTTGTGGTGGTGTCCTCTTGTTCTCCTGGCTTGCCTTCTGAGGGAAGTGCAGTTTTTCAGTCCCTTCTACCTGGGCTGAGTCTCTCCACCTCCTTTCTAGGGGCTGGGCTCCATGGCAAGCAGGTTTTCAGGCTTTTGTTCTCTGGAGAGTTTGTTCTTTTGCAGCTTTTGCAGCTTTTCAGAAAGTCTGGCCAGAGCAAGATGCCTGTGCTCAGACCTCCGTCTCAGAGAGAGGCCTCAGTTAGCAGCCCTCTGAATGGTGCAGGGCACACAGACTCTCTATCTTCCCCCCTTTGTCTCGCTATTTCTCACAACCAAGTGCACCTGCAGCCGCTAGTCAGAATGGCACCTGAAGCCCCCACTTGTCGTTTCGCTCCCATGCCAAGGAAATTGTGACTGATTTCAGATCATGTGACTTTGTCTCTGCCCAGAGAGTCTCTGCAGTGCACCTGAGATCTCATGGTCCCACAGGTTGCACAAGTCTACAGAATCGCCTCCCTTGTGGGTTGCGCGCTCCTGGCCCAAGGGGCGGGGAAAAAAGTGTGGTTTTAAAGATACTCTGTGCTGCCAGGTTCTCTTATGTGCAGTGATGGGGAGTGCTTTCTATTCCCAGCCCGGAGCCATAGGTTTATATCCCTGCCAACGGTGAAGAACCTTTGCTTTTCAGTGCTTTTAACCGGACTGCAAGTTGATGTTGGTCCCTAAGCACAGGGCACTTTCACACGTATTACTTTCCCATGGGTCGCTTCTCGTGGCTCTCTTGCCCTTCTGTTTCTCCTCTGAAATCAGTCTGAGCACTCCCACTCCACTTTACCTCTCCGCTGATGCTCTTCTGCCCCCGTAGAGATTCAGAAGTGTGTAGTCTTACATCTTAGGCTGATTTCATGGGTGTTCAGGGTGTCCTGGTAGATATTTAGCTCACTTCAGGAGACCTTTTGAAACAGGGTCTCCTACTTCTCCGCCATCTTGCCCGCCCTACCCCCATGGATTTTTTTTTAAGTGGGAGAAAATGCACTGGAATTGTAACTGATAAATATTTAATAGTTTTGCCCTTTATAAATCCTTTTTGTTACTTTGGGTTTGTGATCTTTGAGTCTCTTTTTACTTTGACGAAAGGACAAAATGAAAAAGCGTTAAGTAATACATTTAGATATAGATTTCATGGGAGGAAGAATGTCAATATAAACTTAGTTAACATTACTCCTATATAACTATAGAAGAGCAGATGATGCCAAAAAGAAGGGAAAGTAATGTTTGTTGAATAAATAAGCCAGGCAGGGATCAGGATGAGGAAAATTTCAATATGGTATCATGTATACACCTTATAGTGTTACTCTGAATAAATCTGCTAAGAGTCAATCATACTTATATTATCCAACTCTCCTCTATCCCATTATTACTAATTATTAATTCATAGTAATACCTGTATACTATTTTACACTACACAAGTGCTTTTATGTAAATTACTTCACCTGAATCTCCTAGTATCCTAGAAAAGGAGGCTGATAGGGCAGGAATGATTATTTTAAGAGTTTATATTTTTAGAACAGCTTCAGGCTTAACACAAAATTGAGAGAAGGTACAGAGAATTCCCATACACGTACCTCAGCCCCCACACATGCAGAGACTCTCCTATTATCAGTACCACTCACCAGCATGGTACATTTTATCAAAGATGAACCTACATTAACACACTTTAACCACCCTAAGTCTGTAGTTTACCTTAAAATACACTCAAGGTGTTGTACATCCAGTAGGTTTCAAATGGCAAGGATTAATTGCTGGAACTTCACAAAAGAGAAATTCTGACAGGCTAAGTTATTTACCAAATCACAAGATTAGGAAGTGAAGAAACAGGGACTTGAAACTAAGTCTTCTGCCTCCAAAAGTCATGCTTTTTTCATTAGGTTTCACTAAAAAGAGAAAGGAGCCTTGTTCAGAAAGCTGGCTTTGACAATATTCCTTACATGCATTCTTCTTACACCCTTCCCTGCTGTAAGCCTTCCTGAAAGTACCTGATTTAGATACCTTCTGACCTTCAGTATAAAAAAATCCCATAAACACTTGTGTAATAGTACTTACACATCCCACTGTTATTCTAAAAATTCTTAGAAACATTATCAGCTCCTTCATACCTACTGGGAACTTCCCTGATGTTCATGTTATGTCAGAGAAACATGAAAGGGACATTTTGTTGAATTTGACAAAAGAAATTAAAGCAAATTTTTAGGAGAACCGTATCTTTTACCTTTCACTAGCAGTTAAGGCTACTGCTTTTCAACTGCCATACTATTTTATGCATACAGACATAAAAAATCAGCTTAAATTTCAGTACTAGATTAAATTCTAGTGTAAGTAATGGTGGTTCCTCTTTGAAATGTAAATGAATTTCAACATAGTACAAGAAGTCCTAGCAACAGCAATCAGACAACAAAAAGAAATAAGTTTCCAAATTGGCAAAGAAGAAGTCGAACTAACTCTCTTTGCAGATGACATGATACTTTACGTGGAAAACCCAAAAGACTCTACCCCTAAATTATTAGAACTCAGACAGCAATTCAGTTACGTGGCAGGATACAATATCTGCAGAGAAATCAGTTGCTCTCCTGTACACTACCAATGTACCTGCAGAAAGAGAAATTAGGGAATCGATTCCGCTTACAATAGCACCAAAAACTGTAAGATACCTTGGAATGAACCAACTAAAGAGGTGAAGGATCTACACTCTAGAAACTACAGAACACCTATGAAAGAAAATGAAGACACAAAAAGATGGAAAAACATTCCATGCTCACAGACCAGAAGAATAAACATTGTTAAAATGTCCATGTTGCCCAGAGGAATGTATACTTTCAATGCCATCCCACTCAAAATACTAATGGTATTTTTCAAAGTCCTAGAACAAACAATCCTAAAATTTGTACAGAACCAGAAAAGACCTCAAACAGCCAAGGAAATGTTGAAATAGAAAAACAAAGCTGGGGGTATCACGTTGCCTGATTTCAGCTATATTACAAAGCTTTGATCACCAAGATAGCATAGTACTGGCACAAAAACAGACACACAGATCAATGGAACAGAACAGAGAGCCCAGATATGGACCCTCAACTCTATGGTGAAGGAACTGTTGACAAAGCAGGAAAAAAGTATCCAGTGGAAAAAAGACAGTCTCTTCAATATATGGTGCTGGGAATATTGGACAGCTGTATACAGAAGAATGAAACTTGACCATTCTCTTAAACCATACACAAAGATGAACTCTAAATGGATGAAAGACCTCAATATGAGAGAGGAATCCATCAAAATCCTTGAGAACACAGGCAGTAACCTCTTCAACATCAGCCACAACAACTTCTTTCCCCACATTTCTCCAAAGGCAAGGGAAACAAAAGCAAAAATGAACTTTTGGGAATCCATCAAGATAAAAAACTTCTGCACAGCAAAAGAAACAGTCAACAAAACAAAGAGGCAACCCATGGACTGGGAGAAAATATGTCCAACTGATACTACAGAGAAAGGGCTGATACCCAAGATCTATAGAGAACTCCTCAAACTCAATACCCCCCCCAAAAAGGATAATCACATCAAAAAATGGGCAGACGATATCAACAGACACTTCTCCAAAGACAACATACAAATGGCTAACAGACACATGAAAGAATGTTCGTCATCATTAGCCATCAGGGAAATTCAAATCAAAACCACACTAAGATACCACCTTACACTGATGAGAAGGGCAAAAACTGACGAGGCAAGAAATAAATACTGGAGAGGTTGTGGAGAAAGTGGAACCCTCTTACACCGCTGGTGGGAATGCAAATTGGTACAGCCACTTTGGAAAACAGTGTGGAGATGCCTCAAAAAGTTAAAAATAGAGCAACCCTATGACCCACCAATTGCATTACTGGGCATTTATCCTAAAAATACAGATGTAGTGAAAAGAAGGGCCACATGCACCCCAATGTTCATAGCAGCAATGTCCACAATAGCCAATCTGTGGGAAGAGCAGAGATGCCCTTCAACAGACGAATCGATAAAGAAGATGTGGTCCACATATACAGTGGAATATTACTCAGCCATCAGAAATGATGAAATACACAAATTTGCATCAACAGGGATGGGATTGGAGGAGATTGTGCTAGGTAAAATAAGTCAAATAGAGAAAGTCAATTATCATATGGTTTCACTTATTTGTGGAACGTAAGTAGCATGGAGGACATTAGCAGAAGGAAGGGGAAAATGAAGGGAGGCGGAATCAGAGGAGGAGACGAATCATAAGAGACTATGGACTCTGGGAAACAAACTGAGGGTTTTAGAGGGGAGGTGGGAAAGGGTACGGGTTAGCCCAGTGATGGGTATTAAGGAGGGCACATATAGCATGGAGCACTGGGTGTCATACACAAACAATGAATCATGGAATACTAGATCAAAAACTAATGATGTACTTATGGTGACTAACGTAACAAAAAAAAAAAAAAAAAAAAAAAAGACAAAACCAAAACATAAAAACTATGGCAAGGAGTTGAATCCTCCATTACTATTTCATACATATTAAGCCTTTGATATAATTTAATAATATATAAAAATTGAATTTACAATATTATTAAAGTGCAAAGGAAATAATTATTTTTAAATCTTCAAATGAACCGAAGTTGAAAATACATCATGTAAAGTCTCGTTACAAGGAACCTAATGTGAAAAATTTGGTGGATAATTTGGAAAACTTTCTATTTGTATATTACATTATATTGTATAATATTGTAATACTGTATAAAAACATACTTTTATGTTTTATGTATAAAAACATACTATATTTTACAAAAATGGGATCACAGAAATGTGCTTGCTTTTTTCACTTACTACAATTGGACACCTTTCTAAGTCAATACATTAGGATGAATTCCTTATAGCATTTGCTAAGCTCAAATTCAATCTTCTTTTTTTTTTTTTTCCAACCTTTTCATACAGTCTTCCCTGACCACCGGCATTGCTTACCCCCCTTTCTATTTTTTTCTCAATGGCACTTCACACTTTCTAAAATGACTTGGCAAACATTTCTTGTATTTGTTTGGGCCAGATAATAAATACTCTAGGTTTTGTGGCAATTAAGGTCTCTGTTGCGACGAGTCGACTTCGTTAGAGACTGTATGTAAACAAATGGTATGGCTGAATTCTGATAAAACTATTTAATAAAATAGGATGCATGCTAGATTTGGTCTGCAGACCACAGTTTGCCAGCCCCTGTTCTAAAATAGTTTACTTATTTTATTGGCTGTTACGGGTTGAATTGTGTTTTCTTCCTGAAAGATTTACTGATGTCCCTAACCCCCCGTATCTCATAATATGACCCTGTTTGGAAACACAGTTGTGGCTGATGTAATTAGTAAAGATGTCATAAAGGAGTAGGGTGGGCCTCTAATACAATATGACTGGTTGTCCTTATGAAACAGAAACACACAGGCACAAAGCCATGTGACAATACAGGCATGCACTGGAGTAATGTAGCTGTAAGGTAAGAAACGCCAAGAACTGAGTGCTACCACCAGAAGCTATGAAGAGGCAAGAACTATTCTACAGAGTTTCAGAAAGATTTCTGGCCTCCACAACCTTAAGAGAATAAACTCCTGTTACTTGAAGTCACCCAATTTATGGCATTTTCTTACAGCAGCCCTGGAAAACCAATACATTATGCACCTAACATACAATGTTAGCAAATTAGGCAAGAAATTTTGTCTGTTTTGTTCCCTCCTACATTCCTAGCATCAAGAATCACACCCAGCATAGTAAACACCTCAGCATCTTTTTGGACAGATAAACTGACTTTATTGCTATAAGCAGGTGCATAATATATTGGTGGAATAAATATATTGTAATATAACTAGTCCCAAGTCTGCAGGGAAATAAGCTTTCATTTCTCTTGGGACAATACCTAGTGGACTAGCCAGGTTGTACCTATGGTAGATGTAAATGCATATTCTCTTTTGGTGATGTGTCTGTTCAAATATCTTACTCATTTTTAAATTGGGTGTGTTTTTTCTCATTATTATATTTGGAAAGTTTTAAAAAATATAATTCAGGATACAAGGTCATTATTAGAAAATCCTTTTTAAGTAGTTTCTTCCAATCTGTGGCTTCTCATTCTTTTACTGTGCTTTTTAAAGAGCAGAAATTTTCATTTTAATCAAGTCCAATTTATTAACTAACACTTTTGGCATTGTATCGAAGAAATCCTTGCCTAACGCAAAGTCTCAAAGCTCTATGTTCTCTAGCTAAAAGTTCTATAGTATTAGGTTTTACACTCAGGTCTATCGACTATTTTGAGATAATTCTTGTATGTGGTGTAAAGTAGATATTCAAGTTCATTTTGCTACATATGGATAGCCAATTATTTCTAACTATTGTAGAAAAACTATCCTTTCTCAACTGAACTGCCTTTACATTTTCATCAAAAAATCAGTTGACCATATATGTGTGGGTCTATTTATGTACTGTGCATTCCACAGTTGGGCAAACTTTTTATGTATAGGGCCAGAGAATAAATGTTCTAGGCTTTGTAGACCACAGTGTCTCTGCTGGGAACTATACCACTTGCTGTTGTAGTACAAAAGCAGCCATAGACAATATGTAAACAAATGGTAAACAAATGAGTGTGGCTGTGTTTTACAAATACTTTACAAAAACAGGAGGCACCCTGGATTTCACCTGTGAGCTCTATTTACCCAATTTCTGCTCTATTCTGTTCCACTAATCTATGTGCTTTTAAGTCTTAAAATCAGTGTTCTGTGTGTAAAAACCACGGCTACAGCTGGATGGAGAGTTATAGAGATGTCAATCGGGCCAATCTGGTTGATAGTGTTATTCAAATCTTCTACATCTTTAGTCATTTTCTATTTCCTCTATCAATTCTTGAAACGAGAGGGGTTATCCCCAAAAGAATTGCAGCTTTCTTTATTTCTTCTTGCAGTTCTTTCACATTTTACCCTACTTTGAAGTTACATTACTAGGCACATAAATATAAGGTCTTGATGAAGTGACTCTTGTGCAATAATGTTCTTTACCAACAGTAATATTCTTTGCTCTGCAATCTACTTTGACATCATTATAGACATCTAATCTTCTCTTCCATTAGTGTTATCATGGTATACTCTTTCCCTATTCTCTTACGTTTTACCTCTTTCTTTCTTCATATTTAAAGACCTTCATTTTTTGTTGCTATGTTTTGTTTTGGTAGGCAACATATAGTTGTATCTAATCTGACCACCTCTGCTTTCATTCGTTATCTAGGCCACTTACATTTAATATCATTACTGATATAGGTAGGTTTAAAGCTATTATCTTTCTTTTCTATTTCTGTCATCTGTGTTATGGGACTATTTTTTATGATTTCCATTTTATCTTTTTGGCTTATAAGCTATTCTTTGTTTTGTTATCTTAGTGTTTAATATTTATGATAGACAACTTAAACTTATCAGTCTACAAGTGACATTATAGCACCTCATGCACATTAAAGTATACAAGAGTATATGTCATTTCTCCCCTCTTGATCTTTATGCTCTTTTGGGCATACTACTTACTTTTACATTAAACTTCAGATGTATTCTATACATGTTGTAAACTATACTGTTGTTTTTGTTTAAATAATTATTTTAAAAGAGATTTCAATAATACAAGTATCTTGTGTATATTTATCCATGTCTACTACCATTTCCAGAGCTTCCCATCTTTTGTCTAAGGTCTACATTTCCATTTGATATTTTCCTTCTGTCTGAAGGATTATTATTTGTAGTGCAGGTATGCTGGTGATGGATTCTTGAAGTTTCTACATACCTAAAATATTATTATTATTTTTCATATTATCACTACAGATTCTCAATTGGTAAGTGTTTTAAAAATGTAGCTATTAAGTTCTTGCATGCACTGTGTCTAAAGGGAAATCTACTATCATCTTTATCTTTCTTCTTTTGTATGAAAAGTCTCTTTTCTCCTCTGGATTCATGGAAGTTTTTATAACTAGTTTATCAAGTTTTGAGAGCTATCTGATTGTAATGTACCTTCGTGAAATTTTCATCATGTTTCTGCTGCTTAGAGTTTGTTGAAGTTCTTGGATGTGCCGGGTTTAAATAGTTTTCATCAAATCTAGAAAAACTGTGCCCACTGTTTCTTTCAATTTATCTATTTCTTTTTTTAAAAATTCTATTTATTTATTTGACAGAAAGATCACAAGTAGACAGAGAGGCAGGCAGAGAGAGGAGGAAGCAGGCTCCCTGCTGAACAGAGAGCCAGATATGGGTTTCAATCATGACCTTAGCTGAAGACAGAGGCTTAACCTACTGAGCCACCCAAGCGCCCTCAATTTATCTATTTCTGACCCTCCTGCCTCTATCCTTGAGAATTCTACTAACATGCATTATATTAGGATGCTTGAAGTAGTCCCCCTGCTCACTGATGTTCAGTCCATTTTTCCCTTTTTTCCCTATGTTTTATGATAATTTATACTGTCTTTAGGTTTACTGATCTTTTCGTTTGCTATGTCTAATCTGTCATTAATTCTAATTTGTGTATTTTTCATCTTACACATCATATCTATCATCTCTAAAAGTTCAACTGGGTCTTTTTCATGTGTTCTATACCTCTACCTAACTTTCTGAACATATAGGACACAGTTATAGTAACTGTTTTAATTTCTTTGGTAATTCTAACATCTATGTTAGCTCTGGGTTAGTTTTAACTATTTTTCTCCTTATTAGACACTGTACTTTCGTGTTTCTTACATGCCTGACAATTTCTGATTGGATGCTATACACTGAATTTCACCTTATTTTCTGCTGGACCTGCATTGGATTTTTTTGTATTTGTATAATTTTTTTTTTTTTTAGATTTATCATTTCAGAGAGTGCGAGAGCAAGCATGCAAGAATGAGGGCAGGAGGGAGAGCACTAGAGAAGAGAATCCTGAGCAGACACCCCACTGAATGCAGAGCCTGACAACCCTGAGATCAAGACACGAGCCGCAAATCTAGTGGGACATTCAACCAACTGGGCCACCTAGTTGCCCCTGTATTTCTATACTCTTGAACTTTGTTCCGGGACAGTTAAGTACTTGGAAACAGTATGGTCCTTTACACTGGAAACTAGGTATTTGCCCAAAGAATATAAAAATATTAATATAAAAAGATACATGCACCCTGATGTTTACAGTAGCAGTTCGTACAATAGCCAAGTCATGGAAATAGCTGACCTGTCCATCAAATGATGAATGGAAAAAGATGTGGGGTGTGGACTATTACTCAGCCATCAAAAAGAATGAAATCTTACCATTTGCAATGATGTGGATGGAACTGGAGATTATGCTAAGTGGAGTAAATCAGAGAAAGACAAATATCATATGATTTCTCTCATATATGGAATTTAAAAGACAAAACAAGGAGAAAAAAGACAAAGAAACAGACTCTGAAAAAAAAAAGATTTATTTGAGAGAGACAGAGCATTAGTGGGGGGGGGGGAGGCAGAGGGAGAAGGAGCAGAACCTCTGCTGAGCAGGGAGCCTGATGTATGGCCTGATCCTAGGACTCTAAGATCATGACCTGAGCCAAAATCAGATGTGTAACTGACTGAGCCACCCCAATGCCCCCCAGACTGTTAATCATAGAAAACAAACTGATGGTTACCAGAGGGGAGATGCATGGTGGGGATACATGAAATAGGTGATGGGGATTAAGGAGTGTACTTGTGACAAGCCCTGGGTGTAGTATGGAAGTGCTGAATCACTGTATTGCACACTTGAATTTAATCTCACAATGTATGTTAACAGGAATTTAAATAAAACTTCAAAAAAAAAAAGATAACACTGTGTGGGATTGGAGCAATGCTTATTCTAGGGCAATTTATTTCCTACTACTGAGGGAGGATCTTTCTGTGTCTCTATCCAATCTCCCATGAGTCAAATGGTTCCCGACCTGGCTGGTGAGGACGGGAAGCTTTTCTGACCCAATGGAAGCTCCAAGTACTGTTATCTTTACTCCCTTTCCAGGAGGGTAAAGTAAAAAAGCAGGAGTTCTTTTCCCATCTACTCCCTGGTCTGTAGTAATTTCTTTACATGCATCACTAGTCCATACTCAGGTGAGAAGTTAAATGGGATTTCTGAAGCTTTCAAGAGCTCCGTAGTAATGTTTTGTCAACTCTAGCTCCTGTGGTATTCCCAGCCATCTCCACAGGTCAAAGAAAACCCATGGATTATAGCCTGGATTTCCCCTACCTGTGCCATGGCCTGGAAATTTCTCAAGGTAGTAGGTTAAGGCAATCATACGGTTCATCTTATTTGTTTCCCATCTATCAAGACCATTGCCTTTATCTAGTGCCAAGCATCTTGATTATCATTGTTTCATGTGTTTTTGGTTTTGTTTTGTTTTATTATGTTTCACGCAAGATGGTAAATCCTATCCTCATCCCATTTTGGCCTTAAGTGCCAGCTGCATAGTCATTTGGACACCAAATCAAACAAGGATTACATAGTAAAACTATTATGCATAGTGGTGTGAAAAATCCTAATTAAGGCATTTGCAAATTAATTTTAGCAACATGTGAAAACAACAACAAAAAACTCCATAAATACTGTAAGTATTAAGCCTAAAAATAGGGACACCTGAGTAGCTCAGTCGGTTACGCATCTGCCATGGGCTCAGGGTATAATCCCAGGGCCTGGGATGTCAGGCATTCTGCTCAGCAGAGTGTCTGCTTCTCCCTCTCCTCTCATCCTGCTCCTGTTCTCTTTCTTTCAAATAAATAAATTAAAATTAAAATCTTTTTTAAAAAGCCTAAAAATATAAGTATCTCCATTAGGCAAAAAGATAAAAATATTACATACCATATTAAGAGAAGAAAGCTATATAATGATTCCATTAGACGCTTGAAAATCATCTGATAATATTCAACAACTGTTGACTTAAAATTTAAAAATAACAACAAAGTGTCAAAGAAAGACAGAACCCATCCTTATCTTGGTGAGGTATAACAAAGAAGAGGATGGATGCTGGAATCAGACTGCCTATGTTCAAATCCCAACTCCTTTATTTTTTTGTAAAACATCTTAGGCAAGTGATCTGATATCCCTCACTTTCATTTTCCTTATCTGTAAAATGAGGATACCACCACCATCAACCCACATACTACCCAGGACTTTTGTGAAGATTAAGTCAGTCAATGAACATAAAGCATTTAGAATCTATCTGGCTCATAGTATCTACTCAATAAATGGTAAACTGTTATCAGTGCAGCTCTTCTTGCTGCTGCCACAACCTTTTATCAGAAATCTACAGTAAACATCATATTCAAAAATAAAAATTAGTAGCATTCCTATTAAAGCCAAAATTGAAACAAGATGCTTGGAATCATCACTTATTTCTACATTGTTTTAGATGCCTTAACCAAAAATAGAACAAATAATGATATAAAAAATGGAAAAAGAAAAACTTGTAGATGATACCATCTATTAAGGAAAAGAATCAGAATCAAATGACAAACTACCACAACTACTGAGAGTTTGTTAAACAAAAGATCATCAAAAAAACATAGCTCTCCTATATACCAGTAATAACCAATTAGAAATTTAAAAGAAAAAAATCCTATTCACAACAGCATCAAAAACTGTAACGAAGAAAAGAATCTCATCAGAGCTATGTAATAACTCGATACAGAAAACTGTAAACCCTTACTAAACAGGTCTTTAGTTAAGACTTAAATACCATGAAATGGAAAACAAAATATACATAGTACAGACACTGCTTCGTCACAAATTACTGTATTAATGCAACACAATTTAATCTGAATTACGAAGTGGTTTATTACGGAACTTTATAAACCAATTTAAAATGTTATCACTGGGGAAATAAGAGGCCATTTAATAAATAGTACTGGAAAAACTGGCTCCACAAGCAAAAAGATAGAGTTTGACTTCATTACACATACATACACTCCAGATTAAGGATCTTTAGATTCTGAGTATTAGAAGAAAATACAGAGTTGTATTTATGACCTTAGAGTTAGGCAAGTCCCCCTACAATTATCACTGACTTGTTTCAGACATATGAAAAGGTTAAAGAGTATTTTGATGACTATTTACATTCTCACTACAGCTGAAGAAATAAAACATAACCCATATAGCTGAAGCCAAATAAACAGGTCTTGCTCTTAAGTTTAAAGTTTAGAGAGGTAGAATACGAACAGAATGCCACAGAAGCACCCAATTCACAAAGGGCCTGGGAAGGTTCAGAAATGAATTATGAGTAAAGGTTTTTCTGAAGAGAGAAAATAGCATATGCATGAGCTATATGTTAGCTTTGACTCTAAACGTCAAATGAAGATTATCAATGGCAAAATTCCAAGGCCAGTGTTACAAACCAGAGCTGCTCTATCTGAAACACAGCTCTGATGTGTTTACTTTGTGCTAGGGAATGGAGGTAAGGGAATACATACAACAGAACATCCAAACAAAAATAGATTGTGGAGACAACCAATATGAAATGCACTCTTCAGAAGTAATGAAACCAAATCCACTTCAGAGCACAGGATGAAACTGAATGAGTAAAGAGAAAATGAAAATTTGGAGGTAGAACATCCAAATTTTAACAAAACCAACAGATTGTGCTGAAAGCAATAAAGCTCCTGCTCTAGATTAAGTATACATACAGCTTTAAAATAATAACCTATACTACAGCCACATTTCAACACATATACCTCTCTTAGTCATGATCAGTTAGCTAACTAATTTCTCATTAAATCTCATTAAGATATACTAGACACATGGGCGCCTGGGTGCCTCAATGGGTTAAGCCTCAGGTCATGATCTCAGGGTCCGGGGATCAAGGCCAGCATTGGGCTCTCTGCTCAGCAGGGAGCCTGTTTCCTCCTCTCTGCCTACTTGTGATCGGTCAAATGAATAAAACCTAAAAAAAAAAAAAAAGATATACTAGATGCAGGATGAAAAAGAGACTCTAGACATTGTTAACAGTATCACGAGTGTTTCTGAACATTGCTGACCACGGGTTTCTTGAATTTCTCTTCTCTCCCAGTTTCTATGTAATGATATCATGTGGTTTAATTCTTTCTTCTTACCTAGTTTATGTCTCCTTCACTGAATTCTCTGCTAGGGTTTACTCCCTGGCTAAGAAAGTACCTGAGTATTTGCAATCTACTGTTTTTTTGTTTGTTTGTTTAATACCAACATATAAAGATAATATAAGACTTGAACTATCACTATTTCAAACAAAATAATTTCAAGATTCTGGCTGGGACCTTTCTTTTGATTCCAGTTATGTATCACTGTCTTGGATATTCTGCCTCTGACTCAAAAAGAAAAGTCTAAAAACAATACACAAATACACACATGCTGATGCACACAGACAGACAAATGCATTCACTTCTAAGAAAAGTACTTATCTTTTCCCCCATCTAAGATCACCCTTCTTGAACTATCTAAGTCAATGGCATCCATCGTTGCCTCTCAGCAATAGTCTCTTTTCTATCCTTTACCAGGACTAACATAATTTAGGCACTCTGATCACCTTACTATTTACTGGCCTTTCTGCTTCCAGTCTCTTTCCATCCTCCAATCATTCTGACATTACAGGTAAATGAATCTACCTAACTTGTCACTCTTATCCTCAAAGGCTTTTTAAAGGGTCAATAATAATGCCAAATATTTTAGCTATTTAAGAACTTAAAAATTTAGGGGCGCCTGGGTGGCTCAGTTGGTTGGGCGACTGCCTTCGGCTCAGGTCATGATCCTGGAGACCCGGGATTGAGCCCCACATCAGGATTCCTGCTCCGCAGGAAGCCTGCTTCTCCCTCTCTCACTCCCCCTGCTTGTGCTCCCTCTCTGGCTGTGTTTCTCTCTGTCAAATAAATAAATAAAATCTTTAAAAAAAAAAAAAAGAACTTAAGAATTTGGCTTCATGTGCTTGTTTAACCTATCTTCTCCAGCATTTAAAATCTATTCTAGAGGGGCCTGGCTGGCTCATATGGTACAGCAAATGACCTTCTTGATCTTGGGTTTTGAGTTCAAGCCCCACACTGGGTGTACAGCTTACTTAAAATAAACAAATAATAACATCTACTCTAAAAAAAACCCTCTCTCTACTATTGTTCCCTCAAGCTACCTCACTACTATACATCTAAAGAGAATAGCAAACAATCTGCTAAAATTATTTATGCAGCTTCCCAAATGCAAAGCAAATATTACGCTTTTTCTTTGACCTCATTGTGCCACTCACATTTTGGTCTACTTTTTATCATTCCTTACACCTATAGACTAAACTCACTCCTGCAGACTAAGTTCAAGCCACAGTAAACTACTAGGGACTCTACAATGTCTTTTCCCAGACTCTGCTTTGCACCATGCATAACTCTAATGAAACATCATCTCTCCTGTTGAATTTCCCCAGTCCCACAAACATCTTTGCTCCCAATGTACTTGTGTACAGTTCCATAATAGCACTGATAACACTGTACCGTAATTATTTGCTTCTATATCTCAATATCCTCAGAATCTAGGATACTTTGAGGCACAGAGAAGCACAATTACAAGTGGGTTTTAAAAGACCCCCTGGAACGGCCATAGTATTCTAGTCACTACCATTCAAGTATACTGTATGAAGAGGGAATTTATCCATCACAGTTAAGACCTCAGATTCTGAAGCCAGGCTATCTATGCATGAATGCTAGATCTACCCCTTATTAACTGTGTGGCACTGGACAAATTAAGTCATCAGACCACCTTTGCAATCAAAGAAATGGAGAAGACTGAAACATTCCACGTTTCTCCAGGAACTAGCTGTAAATGTAATTAGGGCCGGTAGCCCTAATTTCTGTTAAAATGAGAAGTTGTAGCTTCTGTGGGGAAAAAGCCCTTCCTGCAGATCAGTTATCGGAGCCTGCAAGTTTCCAAACCAAACCGTAGTAGTGGACCCTTTATGAGAAATTTATCAGCATGGCAAAATGATCAACTAAGAGTACAGGATTTGGAATTACATAGATCTAGGTTTCAAAGGGACCCTGACCCTCAGTTTCTATCTCTATAAAGGATATTGCAACATTTCACTTCATAGGTATATAATCAACACTTACCCTATCATTAACTGAAGTGCAAATTCCCTTAGGAAAATTTTTCAATAAACTGGAAACACGCAACTCATAAATAAAAAAAACGAGTAAGAACACTGCACGTATTTTTCATTACCAAAGACAATATATTAATGTAGCTGGCAGCAGTATTTGTAATATATATATTTTTTTAAGATTTTTATTTATTTGACAGACAGAGATCACAAGTAGGCAGAGAGGCAGGCAGGGAAAGAGGAGGAAGCAGGCTCCCTGCGGAGCAGAGAGCCCAATGCAGGCCTGGATTCCAGCACCCTGAGATCATGACCTGAGCCGAAGGCAGAGGCTTTAACCCACTGAGCCACCCAGGCACCCAGTATTTGTAATATTCTAAATTACATATGAGAAACTTAAACATGTATAGCACTGCCAATTAGAGACCTGGGGGAAAAATTCCACTACAAAACTTACTCTCTTTTTCTCACACTTTCTCCATCCAAGTAATTTTCTTCTTCCACTTGGGATTAAAAACTAGTGTTCAAAATAATCCCCCAAAGAAATAGCTGGAAAACTTGATTTTACTTAATATCAAGTTGGTTCTATACAGGCAGAGTTCCATTTACAGTTCGAAAATACTTCCAAATGGGAATTATCATGAATTTAAGAGATTAAGATAATGGCGAACAGCTCATATGATGATCTGAGTCAGGAATTTCAAATTAAGAGTTGTTCCAACTTGAAGCTGGCAGTCACATGTCTGAAGGGTTTGTTTACAGCACGGACTTAACCAAAGAGTCCAATCTTTTAGAAGACTCACCCTGGCATTCTAATCACTAATTATTTTAAAGAAATGTTAGCTGCTGAAAATGTCACTACTACACAATATAAACCGAAATGGGTGTTCTTCTGGAGAGAGAAAACCCCAAAAAACAAAAGTGCCAAGTCTTAGTTCTAACCTGTGATATTTTTTCAGTTGGAGTTACGAATAAAATGCTGTTCATCTATTGAAAAACAGAACCTTGCCACTTGAAATAACCTTTAAGTTTGGGGGAGGGATGAACTTTTAAAGATGGATTTGGTGCTTCTCAGATACAGTGTTATGTGGGATTCGTTAGGACAGGTACATGTAAGAGATAAAAGAAGAAAAAAAAGACGTTAGTTTAAAATGTTTTAATTAAGGTGAACTTTCATCCATGTTGAAACATTACAACTTCAGGATGAAAAGATGGCTTTGGTGAGGGGATACTAATTTCGCGGCAGAAAATGAAGAGTCAAGTGCGGAGCTAGTGGAAATTAAGGGGAGATGGAAAAGCAAAAAGTGGAGATTTGGGGGCGTGGGCCTAAGAAGAGTGTGTGGGGGTGTGCGCGTGTGTGCGCGCTGGAGGTAAGGTCTGCGCTTACGGTTGAGAAATAAAGGTGACAAACTTGTAGAAATCAAATTCAAAGGTGTGTGGACACGGAAAGGAGAAGGAATGTGGGGATTTCCAGGCTGGAACTAACAAGTTTGGGACGGGCAGGCTCTTGGGGCGCCCCTCTTCCGGGGATGGGTGCCCCCTCGAGCGCCCGGTCCCAGGCCCGAACTGCCCGACGCAGCCTTCACCCTCCCGCTACATGGCCCTTCACTCGGCCACGGCACCGCCTCACCTCAAGCCGGGGCGCCTCGCTCATCCGCCTCTGTACAGCGCAGCACTCCCTCCGCGACAGGCCGGGTCGAGTTCGTCGGCCGCACAGCCGCGGCCTCTGGCTCAGCTACACCCGGGCGTTCCCCACGCCAGTCCCGGCAGACTCCTCGTTTCTGCTCCAGCTCGCTCCCAGTTTCTTACAGTAGACGCGGCACGCGGCCCTCCTCCCACAGCGGGGCGTTGCGCCCCTCGACCCCGCCCCGCAGCGCCCTCGCCGCGCCCCGCCTCCGGATTTAGGGACTGTATGCTGATTGGTTCCGGCGAGACCCGGCGCGCTAAGATATTGGCCAGGCAATAGCCCGACGGCGAAGGGGTGGGACTCCAGGCAGCTGCGATTCCCGTAACGCGGCTCCTGGCGTCCCGGATTCCGGCGGCTGCGCCCGCATCGCCTTTCCTAGAGCAGATCGAAGGGTTCTCCCCCCAACCCCTCTGCGGGCGGAAGGACCGGAATGTTCCATTTTTCCGTGGAATAACGGGGTCGGGAACTGAAGCCCCGGTGCTTTGTATGCCTGCCGCCCTCCTTTCTCGTTGCAGTCCCGCGGCCTTGCTTCGCGGCCTTCCCCGAGGGACTCGGGAGACGCTAGGGACCGCCGGGCTCCCTTGGGGACGGGAGAGGCATGGGAGTTTCTCAGGGAAAGTGAAAAACTCAATGGTCGTGACTTTGCACGAGATTACTACCGCTTTGGTGTCGGCGGCCTCGGTCCAAGGCTTACATAAATGAACCTTGCCATGATATATATTCTTGTTACTAAATAAGTTTGGCTGTGATTAATCGGTGAACCCCAGAGTTGGTGTGACATGCCAAGAAACTAGTTCTTTGGGGTTTGTACCTTCCAATCTGTGATAAAAAATAACCTAGCAAAAACTAATTTCATTACATTCCAGCCCCTCCTGGGAAATGGATATTCAGGCTTGCTGTGATTTTTCTCCCCTAGAAGCAAGATGAGAAACTTGTAAGATAAGCTGTGTGTATGTACGTGTGTAAAGAAACACACCCGAGGCCAAGGCCTTTTGTGGAAGCACTGCAGGCTGTAGGAGAGCAATAATAATTTAATGGACTTGAACTTTAACAAGTTACACCCACAAATTAACAAACAACTACAAAGTATTTCATTATATTGAGGATTCAGACAGAGGAAAACAAGAAATTATGACCTCTTACTTTGATCAGGTAATTTTGAAAAGACATGGAAAAGCAGGTCCAGTGCTAAGGGAGTCCCAAGCAAACTTTGGGATGGTGCTGTGAAGACACACAACACGATACTGTATTGAGCTCCCCTTGCTCTCTGTCATGCTACAGCGGACCTACAGAGTGTGACTGGATTGTATTCTAGTTCTGCCATTTATAGGGATTTTTAAAACATATAAAATTTAAATTAAAATTTTTATTTAGCTCTAGCAAACATTTTAGAGGCAACGTATAACGGTTAAGTGTACTTTCTGGTTCCAAATTCCCTGAGATTGCATCCCGTTGCTGCCACTTCCTATGTCTGTGATGGTGGGCAGGTCATCTCAGTTTCTTTATCTGCAAAATGAGAATAATGGTATCAACCTAATGGGACTGCTGCAAAGGTTAAATTAATTAAAATACATGAGGTGTTCACTATATAGTAGGTGCTCAGTAAGTGTCAGCTGTTATTGGGATGTCTGCTATGTCAGTGCTTCCCAAAACTTTGGCATCAAAGCATATATTGAAAATGATATTTCACTGGTACAGGGGATAAAGATGGAGGGAATCAGTATCTCACAGCACACCAGGCTGCCTGTGCTGATCAAGAGAGCAAAAGATTGAGTCAGTCCTTCTGGGGGTATCTCTGAATTGCCTAAACCCAACACTAACCACTAAGAAACTAACATTTTCTGGGGATGGTTAAAGTCCTGGGCTAAAAGAATGAACCAATATTGGAGAAAGATTTTTCAGAACATGAAGAGCCCTCGGCTAGAATTACATGACTTTGCATATACCTCTTTGGGTATCGGCCCTGAAATGAGCACTTCTCAGTTAAGGGTTTGTCATGAGAAAAACCCTGTCAAGATGCAAGAGTAAGTGGGAAAAGCGACATATCAGTAGAGAACTTTCCATGTATGCCTTAGGATCATTTTGAATTTCACATATATCAAAAGCGGGGCTGGGGGGAGTGTACAGTGAGACAGCAACATGAGGACAATGAGGTTACTCAGAGTCGGTGAACAAAGCCAGGAAAAAATTGTGACTACAACAAAGGTAACCTACATTGAAGACCAATTTTGCCTGCTTGCTATTTGCATACAGTTGGCCATGACCAAGATAGCCATTTAATTCCTTGCCTGTGCCCAATTGTGTATCTGAAACTCTGTGTCAGCCCTGGAACGATCTGCGTGTCCTGCCCCAGCTTAATGATTTCAGCATCCATGATAATGACTCGGAACTCTGACCTCAGGATTTCTCATCTTTCTCTTTTCCAATCATCTTCAACTTCATCTCTATCAGAAATCCGCAGATGTAGTCACTCCTTGAATCCAGTCATCAGACGAAATCACTCCACCTGCAAAATTTTCAATTGTAAGTTTCTCTACCCACAGCTACCTACTCTTCTATCTCTTTTACTTGCTCTCTCCCATTGAGTCTATGGTTTGTCCTCAGTGTGACTTCCACTCTTTGTTCTCAAAGTTTATCAGTTATTTCCTACCTTTGCTTATCTCTCTAAATTGTGAAAACCCCTTTATCGACTTTTTAAACTGCGCTGTCACTAGTATTTTCAATTCCCTTGACCTCCAGCCATGTTTACCTTATCAATGCTATTTCCTAACTATTTTCCTTGTCCTTGAACTATCGGCCCCACCCTGATACCTGTTCCTAGTACAGAAGCTTGTTTCATTATTCCTTGGGAAAAAACCAGTACCATCATTTGTAAGCAATCTTCTTCTTTTCCCACTGCCTTATTCTTTTAAAAGTTTTCCTCCTCTGCATTCTGGGTTCCACTCCTTACCAATTTCAGTCCCCTAGTTTTATATTTATCATTATTAGCATAAAATACCTTAGAATTTTTTTAAAATTAAACATTTAATCAATGTTGAGTTGGGGACAGTGTCTCTGTATGTGTTAAAATCTTTGTAACCTAATAGCATCTAATTCACCAAGCAGAATGAAGAGGAATCCAAAATAAATTTCAACATGAAGAGGTTTCAGCCACATTATAATCTACTTAATAAGTTTGGGATGAAATATGAACTTAAATCAAGTTGTAACTAAATTTCCAAGCTCAAAAACATGACATACTCATTTCATAACAACAAAACTAAGCAACAGTGTGACTCCATTTCAAAAATTTCACATACTCACTGAGCATACTCTAAGAACACAACTTGAAAGTTTTTCACAAACCAAACAAAGCCATATAATGACCATCTAGATCAAGAAAAAGAACAGGACCAACACCTCCCAAAGGCCCCTCCTGCTTCCTTCAAGTTATTGCAAAGTCACTGGTGACCAATATTCTGACTTCTAACACCATAGTTGTATGGCTATCATTTTAAAATTGAGAATTTAGTAGAACCTTCTTAATGTTATCAGTATTTGCTTATTTTATTTCATTGTAATGGACAACTAAAGTACAGCAAGAGAGTTAATAGGGAAATACTACTAATCACAGATGCAAACTGAAGCAAAGGGCATTTAGCTTCTTGTTATGCTAGACCTCTGAGAAACCCTGTCAAATAGCCTTGGGCCTTCAGGGATCAGGAAGGGATCGCCAAAAGTGTGCACAGCAGTGAGGTGGAATCATTTTCTCAGACATATACACAGGATAAGGAGGTCAGGTATTGGAACTGTAACTTTGCAATAGCCCAGTCTAGCTTCAGAATATCATCCTGAGGATTCTCACCATACTTTCCTTTGACACAACTCTTGGAAAAGCAAAGGTTCTTCATTTGTTGACCCTTATATGCAAGAATACTTTTCAGTTACAAAATAGATTCCTTGCCTCTAAGTCTGATACTTATACTAACAGATAAATAAGAAAGTACCAACATGAAATTCTTTAAAAAATATTTTATTTTAGGGGTGCCTGGGTGGCTCAGTTGGTTAAGCGACTGCCTTCGGCTCAGGTTATGATCCCGGAGACCCGGGATCGAGTCCCACATCGGGCTCCCTGCTCGGCGGGAAGCCTGCTTCTCCCTCTCTCACTCCCCCTGCTTGTGTTCCCTCTCTGGCTGTGTTTCTCTCTGTCAAATAAATTTAAAAATTCTTTAAAAAAATTTTTTTTTATTTTATGGGCTTGTATGGCCAAGAATTCCCAGCCCTTTGCCTAGAAATTTGGATAGAGATTTGGTACTAATTGTATTAAATAATAGCTTGGGCAAATATGTGTCTGTCTCCTCAAGGGTAGCTGGGAGTATCCACTGAAAAGGCAAAAATTAAATGAATATACTTCTTGAGATAGCTAGAATTTCTTGAAAATTGTCCTTTCTGATTTTTCTTTAGAATTTTAAGGTTTGGGGATACTTGGGTGGCTCAGTCAATTAAGTGGCTACCTTTGGCTCAGGTCATGATCCCAGGGTCATGGGATCGAGTCCCATATCAGGCTCCCTGCTCAGGGGAGAGCCTGCTTCTCCCTCTCCCTCTGCCTGCTGCTCCCTCTGCTTGTCCTTTCTCTCTGTGTGTGTCAAATAAATAAATAAAATCTTTAAAATTTTAAGGTTTGATCATTTTCCAGGATCAACAAATAAATGGAATTTAGTGTCAGAGTCAAATGAAATTGGAAGCAAAGCTAATCTAGTTAATATTTCAAATTATGAGAATCATTAGTTTGCTGTAAGTGGGCATGATAGACAGACTCTTAGTGTAAATTCTATGACCTCTGGCTTCTCAGTGTTCTTTGTGTGATTTCTTCTCTATGAGAGAAGGGATGCACAGGACTATGTTATGTAAGATTTCAGTGCCCATCTTCTTAGCGTCTCTCTGTGGTAGCTTTGATAAATCAAATTGCCATGTGGTGCCCTCTATGTTGTATGAAATTGTAACACTTCTCTTGGGAAGAGACACTCTCGTCCTTGGCTTTGATGAAGCAAACTGCCATACTGTCAGATGGAGAGATCTATGTATCAAGAAATGAAGGATGATCTCTGGCCAACAGCTAGTAAGAAACTGAAGCCTTCAGTCTTACAACTCAAGGAAGCGGATTTGGCCAACAAAAGTGGATCCTACCCACATCAAGCCTCGGATATAACAGCACCCTCAGCCAACAAATTGATGGGAGCCTTGTGAGAGCCAAAGCAGAGAACCCAGTCAAGCTGTGCTCAGACTCTTGACCCACAGAAACTGTGAGGTAATGTGTGCTGTTTTAAAATGTTAAATTTCTGTAGTAATCTGTAGCGCAGCTACAGAAAACTAACACAGAAAGCAAAAGTTGAAAGCTATCTACATATATGTTCTTACTGAATGTTATCTTTATACATTTAAATCCAGCATTTCTTAAGTTAGTAAGAAGATCTGGATCTGGAGAAGGGAATTATATCAAATAGGAGCTTGCTCTGGTATTCCAAAGACCCAGCAATTAAGGGGACCCCGACTGGGCCAATTTGTTCAGTTCATTTATTCCATAAACTGATAGAACCTACTTAGCTTTAGAGTGTTAGGACTTGATTAGCCTGAGGGCAGCTGCGGGTTCCATAACGCCCTGGTGAGTTAGGCATCTACAAATCTAAGACCTCCTGGTGATTGATGCCTTTACAAGGCCTGTGTTAACCAAATGGAGGCAAATAGGTCAAGGAACCATCTGTGCATCTTGCTTCCTTGCCCCAGTACTGGAAATGTGTAAGCAGTCCAGGAATGGGGAGGGGGCTAACAATGTTATCTCACCCTAGCAGGAAAATTACTGTGTAACTCTTGCTTGCTGTTTGAAACGTATATAAACCCCTAGACCCTTGCATTCGGGGTTCTTGCTGAAACCCGCTGCGTCGGGCAGATGCTTGGACCTCAGCTAGCTGAAGAATAAACCTCGCTGTGTGATTTGCATTATCCTGAGCGTCCTCGGTTTCTCTTTGGGGAGGCAGTCTACATCGGACTTTAACAAACAATTACTGAACATCCACTATGTGCCAGGCACTTAGATATGGATCGGAGTAAGACACATGTGTTGGTCTTGAGAATCTCAAAGTCTAATGAGAGAGAGAGGTGAATACAGCTGCAATTAGAGCCATGTCCTAGCCCCATGAGAAAGGTGTTAAGAGAACCTCTGGAAGTGCTTACACAAGAATACTTAACTGGGGGTTATAAGAACTCTTGTAGGGACGCCTGGGTGGCTCAGTTGGTTGGGCGACTGCCTTCGGCTCAGGTCATGATCCTGGAGACCCGGGATCAAGTCCCGCGTCGGGCTCCCTGCTCGGCGGGAAGCCTGCTTCTCCCTCTTTCAGTCCCGCTGCTTGTGTTCCCTCTCTGGCTGTGTTTCTCTCTGTCAAATAAATAAATAAAATCTTTAAAAAAAAAAAAAAAAGAACTCTTGTACTTCTCTCTACCCCAATATCACATCCTCTCACTCTGTGGTGGGTTAAAAACGGCCATAAATTCTTTGATATTTCTCTGTGGATGGGGTGAAATCTATTTCCCTACCTAGTGGATTTAGCTAAGCTTGAGTATGGCACTGATCAACACAGCATAGAAAAAGTGACTCTATGCCAGTTCGGGGGCTGACCTTTAAGAGTAGCTTTCACTTTGGTCTCTGGAAGTCCGAAGCCACTGTGAAGAAGCCCAGCTTCCTTGTGAGACGATATGGCGAGGGCTTGGATGACATGGAGAGGGACCAGGGCCCAGCTGCCCAGTTACCAGGCATGAGTATAGAGCCATCCTGTAACATCTATACCAGATCAACTGCCAGATGAATGTTGCTGCGATGCCAATTAGTGCCTCATAGAGCAGAGGCACTGTCTAGCTGAGCCCTGCCCGAATTCCTGACCTCCAAAACTGTAATACATAATAAATTGTTATTTTAAATCACTAAGTTTTGTCAGGGAAGAATAAACAACCAGAATGAACCCCTCAAATCCACCATGCACAATGCTAAAAATCTGACCATCTCTTTCAGTGCCTTTCTATCACCTAAGCCACTTTTGTGTGTCATAAAAGTTCTTCATTACCTGACCTCTACTTACTTCTCCAACCTTATCTTTATCATAACCTCCAACTCCAGGCTGTCTTATTACCAATTTGCTAATGGTTCCCGGGCCAGCTTCCAATATTCTGTTTCCTGCTTCTATGCCAAGAAAAGACAGCTTTACGCTGTTCCCCTGCCCTACTATTGCCTTCTTTACTTTCACTGCCTAACTTGATTACCAACTTTCAATATTCATCTTAGGAGTTATTGCCACCCCTCGAAATATGTCTGACTGCTCTGGGCCATGAGAAACTCACAGCAAAGGAATGCAAATGATTCCAGATGATCTCCTCTACTTTCCTTTCTCCAGAATGAGCTAACTTGTGGGGTGGAAGGAAAGGGCTTCTGTCCTCAGCCTTGACATGGCTTGGCATCTGTTGAGAAGACCAACAACCCCCTGTGGCTTCTGGGTGTCATGGCCACCGCAGCAGGTACCTGTGGAGAGGTCTTTGAGCCACCTGGATTCATGGTGTGCATAGTCCATGCCACTTTCTACTTTTGTGACTCACTGTTCTTAGACCCCTTGCATCCTTTGCCAGCTAAATCTGTGCCTTTCTTGAGGGTCCAGGGGCAATTCAGCTCTTCACCTGTGCCTCTCTGGGGCTGCCAGAGATTCAGAGGGGCTGCCTTAAGCTTTCCCTATTCCTGGCCTTCTATGTGGCCATCTTTAACTTACTACTGCCCAAACACTGTGTGCTAGGAAACACTGCTAGGCTGTTGCCTCCCAGGATTTTACAGGGTAACAGAGCCCCAACATCATCATGAGCCTCCATCATCTTTCTCCATCTTAGAATTAACCTCAGAGTAAAGGGCTTGGTAGAGGATCCTCTTTTTTCTTCCCTATATCTACTTCTCTTGCTTGCATTCATTTATTTACTTCTGCTCTCCCCAACTTGGTAAGTCTTTATCTGGCCTGGAGGTAGGTGTGGGTGGGACGTTGGTGTTACCAGAAGGGGAAATGAAAACCGGCCAGTGAATACTCTTCCCAAATCCTTCTTACACCTGACCAAGCCTTTAGAATTTGAAAGCCAAGACAGTTTGACACCTTAATTCCATACTAATGCTGTGATAATTTTTCTAAGGCAGTGGGGGAAGGTTCATAAATGGGGAGTGCAAAGAGAAAAAACATAATCTGGAGTGAACTTTACTAAAATATTGACATACCAGAGAAAAGTTTTTAGCTCTTCCAAATCTCTGCCCCCTCTTCTCATATCTGCCATTACAATCATACGTAAGAAACCCTAAATTAGAATACAGAGTGTCTGCTGTCCTTAATGTGACGTCTGCTGTGTAGGGAATGAGAAGAGGGGAGAGTTGAACCGGATGAAAATTTGCTTTCAAGTACGAAGGGCCAGAGCATAAAACTAAACATTTTCCCCAAGGGCTGACTGACTTGGGAACTGAGCCTCAGAGGTTATGTAGAGAATTTCCAGGGACATTCAGGGCAGGCCACACTCTTGATTGTGGTAAATAAAGGGAAAAAAATCTAAAAAGCTGCCTGGCACTGAACTTTTTGTGTCCAGCTCTGGTTCTGCCTGCGGAGCTGTGTGACAGAGGGCCCCCAAAGCCCCGGTGTGCTGCCACATATCTCTCTTCCTTGGCTCTTTGTTCATGCCTTCCTTTCTCCTTTCCCCTTTTACCTATTAACATCATTATTGTGACTGTTTTTTCCTCCACTACCTTTTTCTGAATGTATGAAGGCTGAACAAGAAATGAAAGAATGGACAATTCCTTCACTTGTCTACCTGTAATGGCAGGAGGTGGGAGAAGGGAAACCCAGTATCTCTGTTTTTTTTTTTTTTTTTAAAGATTGTATTTATTTATTTGACAGACAGAAGCACAGCTAAAGAGGAAACACAAGCAGGGGGATTAGTAGAGGGAGAAGCAGGCTTCCCACCAAGCAGGGAGCCTGATGTGGGGCTCGGATCCTGGGACTCCCTGAGCCGAAGGCAGTCGCTTAAAGACTGAACCACCCAGGAGGTGCCCTCTTCCCCAGTATATCTTTAAACCTCTAGCATCTAGCTACCAGTGGACTGAATGATCCAACCCTATATACAGAAAACAATCCCCAAACATTTAGACTGTGATTTTCATTTTAAGAAGAGAAAGTGATTTTTTTTCCAGGTAGGAATAAGTTACACTGTTTGCTCTAACCGATCAGAGATAAACTTTCAATGCCTAAAGAACTACTCATAATACTGCCCTTCCTTGAGGGCCAGCTGTGTGACAGAAACTCACTACCATAGGCACCTAATATCCCAATTAATCCTTGCAATAAACCAGTGTGGAACATGCTGTTGTTCCCATTTTATACATGGGGAAACAAAAGCTTTAAGCATTTAAACACCTGCTCAAGGCCACACAGCTAGAAATTCATTTACGGGGACTGGGACGTAGGTCTTTATTGCTCTCAAAATCATGCTCTTTCATGAAGCCACACCATCACCTCACCACATGTTTCACAAATACCTTCTAATGATGTTCGATATTTTGAGCTTGTAAAAAAAAAATGTAATGGGATAGAGAGGGTTGGAAGAAAAAGCTTTTCTATCCACAATGCTCAGCCATGCTGCTCCCTCTGGGGATTACTGTGTGTGAAAATCAGAGTGCTAACAAACACTTAGTGTTTACCATGTGCCAGACACTCTTCTAAGTGCTTTATATCTTAATTAGCAATTCTCACAACAACTCTGTGTGATTGGTCTTATTAGCCCCTTTTAACGAGGGGAGAATTGAGTCCTAGAGTAGGTAAAGCTATGATCCCAAGGTCTCATTGCTACCAATAGAGACTCTGGGATTTGAATCCTGAGACTGTGCTCTTAAGCACTGGAACAGCTATTCATATATTCAGAGTGAAAAGCTACTTTTATAATTTAAAATCCTGTCACTATATAAAAAAATAAAATAAAACACAGTATCAATTTCTCTGTCAATATGGGCTTCTTATACTGCAAGCGACAAAGTAACCTAATACTGCTTCTGAGAAGTCCAGAGGCTCCAGGCAAGCTTTGATCCACAGGCTCAAATGATGCCATCAAAAACCTGGCTTCTTGGCGGCGCCTGGGTGGCTCAGTGGTTAAGCCACTGCCTTCGGCTCAGGTCATGATCCCGGAGACCCGGGATCGAGCCCCACATCGGGCTTCCTGCTCGGCGGGAAGCCTGCTTCTCCCTCTCTCACTCCCCCTGCTTGTGTTCCCTCTCTAGCTGTGTTTCTCTCTGTCAAATAAATAAAATCTTTAAAAAAAAAAA
>PITA01004603.1:0-79978 GCA_004023965.1 Spilogale gracilis | reverse complement strand
CCTGGCTTCTCTCCATCTCCTTACTCAGATTGGACAGTATGGCTGGAGACTTGGGCTCTACAGAGGGGTCACCGAGTTATTACCATGCTTTCACTCTACGGTGACAAAATGGCTACTATGGTTTGAAACTTAGCATCAAATACCATTTTAATAGAAAAGAATGAAATCTGCCTTTCCCTCAAATTCTAGCAAACATCTCATGTCTCATTGGCTCGAATTCTGCTACATGTCCATGCACAAACCATGGCGGAGGGAATGAGGTAACATGATCAGCTTTAGTCCCTTGGGTCCCACCTCTGAAGCTTACCCAAGACACTTATCTGAGAAAGAGGGGAGGTTGGTTCACCAGAGCAAATAGAGGGGACTATGTATACTGTGGGCAGGATACAGCAGTAGTTCACAGTACTTCCAGCCCAGAAGTGTTAACATTTTGGTGTATTTTCTTCAAATCTTATATTCTAAGAATTTTTTTTTACTTATATATCCCTTTTTGTGTTGTTTCTTTACTTACCATTATGGCCTAAGCAATTTCCCACACTGCTAAAAGCTCATTTTACTGAGTACACTCATAATGCTTTTATTAGTTCAATGAAATCTTCCAGTGGGTCCCACAGATATAGATCTCTGTAGACATAGCTGGAGGGTATGATAATTTCAGATTAGCCTGGGTCTGGTCTTGGAAGGGGGCAGATACCAGCCTGCTCCTAGGTACCCTCTCCTACAGCCACGCCTCAAACCCCTCTTTGCTTGGCTTCTGGAGTTTGGCTTGTGAAGGAGAGGAAGAGGGGACAGAAGGCTCAGACCTGCCAGAAGCATCTGGCCCACTTGGGCCCTCTCTCATATTTCCCAGAAAAACTTCAGACATCAACACATGTACCCTCATAACCTGAGAAACTTGCTGCCTTGGGTAAGAAGACCAAAGGATGGGAAAAATTAATTAGCAGTACAGCAGATTGTAGGTAGAAAAAGCTGCCATCGCACAACTCTGAAAACCCTCAGCATGGGTCTGACATCGTCTCTAAAAACATACAGTGTTGCCTCTGCACCAAGTGTTTTTCATTTTGGTTGGAATTTTCACTTGTAAGGGGGCCAATTTCTTTAGGGTTTGGCCAGAACATTTTAAATCCTCAATTTGTGGATCTAAACTCATTTGTGCTTCTCCTAAGTAGAATACTCAGGTTGAACTTGTAGATCAACAGTCGACATTGTGCCAAGCAAAATATTTTCTTCTTTGAGGCAAGTTATGAATTCCAGTATTCTTGAGCCTCTCTCACACAAGGCAGTGGGTCACATCATTAAAACTGCCTTAAAGGAAAATCTATGATAGAATTTTAAAGCTAACATTCTAGAAGAAAGGGAATAACACCGATAGAATTACTAATTACTGTTTTGTGCCTTCTGATGACTTCACATTTTGTGTTAGTCTCTAAGTGAAGTTCCCAGTCATCACATTATGTGCAAGGGTGCACGGCACTGATCATGGGATAGGTGGCTGCTGGTTCTGGTTTCTGTTCTGCCAGGTGTTGGCAACTGGAGGCAGTCATAACACCTTGTGCGCACTGGGCCATCAGTGATTTGTTGTTACCAATTTGTTGTTTAAGATGATGGGTTGGAGAGGATTCACGGGGTGAGGAGACAGAAGACCACACAGTTCTGCCACTTATTCATTCTGTAACTTTAGGTGGGTTACTTGTCTTATCTGAACCTCCATTTCCTTATCTGTAATATGGGAATACAATTTATTTCATCAAGTTATTATGAAATCTAAATAAGATATATATGTAAAGTTGCTTTATGTGGAAAAATACTATGAACGGGAAGGTATGTTATTGCTGTATGATTATTATTACTGTTAAGCTTTGTCATGGAATGACCTACATACTAATAAACTGTGATACCTTAGTAGGAGTCTGCAGTTTAGGTCTCAAAATAACAACAAAAACATAAATGTCAGATCTTTACACACACACACACACACACACACACAGCAATTTGTTTAGTAGGTAAACTTGGTAAAGACGAGGAGATGTTTTCATCTTTCTAGTTCTTGCTACCTATTTGCCAAGTAGTCAAAGCAGGACTCTCTTTAGACTTCAGAAACACAGCTTTAAGGAACTGGTAGAGACTGCAGAAAATTTACTGTAGAGGGATGGGGTGGCTGGGTTATGGAAACTGGGGAGGGTATGTGCTGTGGTGAGTGCTGTGAATGGTGTAAGACTGATGATGCACACAACTGTACCCCTGAAACATAATACATTATATGTCAATTAAAAAAACAATAAAAATACCAAAAAAAAAAAAGAAAATTTACTTTATGTCCAAACTTCTTTGCACATAAGGAAATTGGGGCTTGCCATTTAGTTCTAATTAGTCATTGATTAAAACAAATAGTCAATGACAGAAGTGGGATGACATCAGCTGATCATATCAAGTAAACGTGAAACAGGAATGAATGACTTAGAACAGCCTAGATCTGGTATTAAATCCTAAAGTGGCGCGCCTGGGTGGCTCAGTGGTTAAAACCTCTGCCTTCGGCTCAGGTCATGATCTTGGGGTCCTGGGATCAAGGCCCATGTTGGGCTCTCTGCTCGGCAGGAGGCCTGCTTCCTCCTCTCACTCTGCCTGCCTTTCTGCCTACTTGTGATATCCCTCTGTCAAATAAATAAATAAAATCTTAAAAAAATAAATCCTAAAGTAATCGTGTCACATGATCGTGTCACTGTCTGCAAATAACTGAAGTTCTTGAGTAACTGGCTGACCCTGATGCAGCAGGCCACAAGCAGGGTTATTCCGGCTGAGCATAACCAGTGGATTTTTGTCATTTTTCTGATATCATTAAATGGTATTATCTGTAAGGATATGGTTTAGAAAACACTGCCATGGAATAATTCTTGTTAACTGCTTAAACTAAGAAGTTATCCCTACCATTTATCAATCACCCATTATGTGCCAGGTATTCTACTTAATTGGATAACTTAATCTTCCCACCAATCTGGAAGGCTGGTACTACTCTCCCATTTTATAAATGAAATCAAAGCTTGGGAGCATCTGGATGGCTCAGGCGGTTAAGTGTCTGCCTTTGGCTCAAGTCATGATCCCAGGGTCCTGGGACTGAGTCCCATATCTGGGGCTCAGCAGGGAGTCTGCTTCTTCCTCTCCCTCTGCCCCTCTCCCCAGCTTGTGCTCTGGCTCTCATTTGCGCGCTCTCTCTCTCTCTCTCTCTCTTTCTCTCTCTCAAGTACATAAATAAACTCCTTTAAAAAAAAAGAAATCAAAGCTTAGAGAGGCTAGGGAAGTTACTTAAGGTCACAGAACTGGTAAATTTCAGAAGCAGGATTCTAAGTCAGGTTTATAAGATCCTTAAGTCCAGGCTCTTTTGCCACTTACAGTAGTGGGTATGGATGGCTCAGAGACTAAGACTGGTTGTTCCATTGGTGGCCACATTTTCAATTCCCAGCCAGTCTAAGACTGTGGCACAAGAATCAGCTGTCCCAAACCAGAGTTGCTCGCTTAACGTGATTTACACTAAGATTCTCTGTTTCAAACAAGTGCTTAGAATCCTTCTCTGTTGTAGTGAATTCACACTGCTTTGGCCCTCGATCTCTAAATCTTTCCATCGGTCCTCTTGTAATTTTCATAAACACTTCAGGTTCCTTCCTTGAATATGAAGGGAAAGAAATGAATCATGAAAGGTAGTCAAGTACAAGTCCTTCGGTTTGAATTAACATACAAAGTAGAGATCTGAACAAACACTCAAGTGAAATAGGATTTGGTTCCTGTTTCGAGTTAAGGCAGGACAATAAATACTTTCTGCATAACTAACTGAAAGCAGATCTGTCCTCTCTTTTTCTTGGGAGCCATACACATACTTGAACACTAAGCAAAGGATCCCCAAGAGAGAGAGGAGAAACTTTTCACTATTTGACGATCTGGCTGAAATAATGTTACCTGTAGGACATATGAATTATGCTTTTCTTTGGAAAACCTGATTCCATGTGCAGGGCATATGGGCCACGAAGGGGGCAGGCAGATGACTAAGTTGGGAGTCAGAACATCTCTTGAGTTCTGGCTCTGTAACTTCCTGACTGTGCTGCCTTTTCAAATCACCCAATCCCTCTGATTTCTAAGGGGTAAAATGGGGCTAAAAAGTGCCAGCACAAGGATGAGGATGGTCTGAAGGCCAAATGAGAGAAAAGATGGGAAAGGACTTTCTAAACAGCAAAGTGCTGAGTAAATGCAAGGAGTCAATATTAACCCCAGCACTTCCTCACTTTGCCCGGTGACTCTCTGCAAGGGTGAAAGTGGGGTGAAAAGGTATTGTGCTGAGGAGGATATGGCTCAGTTTTTGATTCAGATGCTAAACCAGGGCCGCTGCGCTGCTTGTAGAGAGCCAGGGCAAAGTCTGCTCTCTTAAGCTGCCCCTGAGATTCCTGTTTCCTCTCTTCATTCACTCTCAACAGGGAAGTGTCAGGACCTCCTCCTCCCACGCTCACGGAGAGGAGGGAAGCCAGCACTGAGCTGCAGAGATGCTGGCTCACTGAGAACTACTATGGACTGAGTGCTTTCTGTATACAGGTGGGAGGCTAAGTGTTTTATATACACGATCCTATTTCTCATGTCAGAAAATGAGGTATGATTAGTATCCCTATGATACAGATGAGGAAACTTAGAGTCAGAGATGTCAAATAACTTTGCCCAAGATTATAAGTAGACAGCAGACTCTACAAAAAGTCAAATCCAGCTGGTCTGATTCTAAAACCAACCTCCTTACATGGTAAGCTATGCTGCCTGGCTCACAGCCACTCTTAGCTTGCTGCCACCAATACAACCTGGGCGGGGGTATCCAGTTTCTGAAGAGAGCAAATGCTGAGAAGTGTGCTATGGATGGCCCGGCAACTCCACTTCCTGCTCACTGCATAGACCTGCCCGGGTGCCATTGGGTCCTGTTCTGTGCAGATGGCCGAGCATTCACCTGGTAACCTATCTCTTTTTGTTCCTGGGGTTCCTGGCTCATGGCTGTCATAAAGGTGTCTAACTCTAGCTGTAGGCCAAAGTAGGAATCGAGTTGTAATCAAGGCAGGATTTGATGTGGTGGTCATGGTCAAGGAACACCCGTGACCTGGGAATGGCAGCAGCTAACAGAGGCAGAAACTGGTGTTACACCAGCCCTTCATCTCTGTGGACCAGTGGAATGACCATCTACACTGAGTGTCCTGGAGTGTCACACCCAATGCCAGGGCCATGCCCTTGCACATGATAAGGCATTTTGACAGGAGACAAAGCAATAGGAGGTAGTATATGATGAAAACAGATCAGTGGTTCAGAAAGTAAGTGAAGCTTGCTGAATTCTGAATTCAGCTTAGGATAGAACTTTTATGAGGGGCAGTGAGCTGGACTTTGAAGGAGGGGTGGGATCTGACTATGAGAAAAGGTGTGGGGACCGAAGGGAGAAAAGAAAGGGAGACTTCTGGATAGCTAGATCCAGTAGCCAACTAGTGCCAGTGTCTTTTCAAGTGTCCCCTCCATAGTTCCCAGAGTCATTCATCTTCAACCCATAAGGCAATATATTCCCTTGTTCAACAAGAGAGAGACTGATTTATCTTTTCCAGAAATCTCCAGCTAGCCTCTTTTTATATTTCATTGGCTTAAACTGGCTTTAGATCTTCCTGTTTCTAAACTCTGATGAAGGAAATGAATATTATGATTGGCTTATATCTGCCCTGCCTAATTCAGAGGGAATTACATTTCTTTCTTTTTTTTTTTTTTTTAAGATTTTATTTATTTGACAGAGAGAGACACAGCTAGAGAGGGAACACAAGCAGCGGGAGTGAGAGAGGGAGAAGCAGGCTTCCTGCTGAGCGGGGAACCTGATGTGGGGCTCGATCCCAGGACTCCGGAATCATAACCTGAGCTGAAGGCAGAGGCTTTAACCACTGAGCCACCCAGGCACCCCTGAAGTTACATTTCTCACAAGTTGCCATGTGATGCTAGGTGCTGCTGGTCTGGGACTATACTCTGAGGGCTACTATCTTAGAATATCATTTAGGGCGGAATGGAGGTTGGGGCATCAACCTGTAATGTGTCCTATGATATGGTCACTAAATATTCTGGTTTGCCTGGCACATTTTCTTTTTATGCCTGTTAAGCTAGTATAATTATGTCCCCTTTCACTTTCAAAAGTGCCTTGGTCATTTTCACATATAAATTACATGATTGATTACCTTACTATAGGAAGCCATGGGACAAAGTTCAAGTCAAAGACCCTTCTTTATAATTCAGCACGGGCTAATGAACAAGGACTCAACAATAAAATATGTGTACCAATTTGGAGATCTCTTCTTTGTCCTGCGTCCAAGGACCTGAAAGAGAGAGAGAGAGAGAGAGAGAGAGATAGAGAAAGCCATCACTATGAACAATATTTTATGCTATTAGATCCTGACTGATGTGTGTTGGAAGCATTGGCCTTAATTTGTATGGAAACTATTCTCTCCTCATTATAAATATAGCTTTTGATATCCTTTTTGCTAAACATTTTTTTTTAAGATTTTATTTATTTGACAGAGAGAAACACAGCTAAAGAGGGAACACAAGCAGGGGGAGTGAGAGAGGGAGAAGCAGGCTTCCCGCCGAGCAGGGAGCCCAATGTAGGATTCGATCCCAGGTCTCCGGGATCATGACCTGAACCGAAGGCAGTCGCCCAACCAACTGAGCCACCCAGGTACCCCCCCTTTTTGCTAAACAGTTTTAAGAGTATAACTCATTTGACTAAATAGCAAAGCATCAAAAACAACTAACTCATTTGTCTTATGACCACTGACATAGTTTTTAGGAAAATATAAAACATATTTTGTATTAAGTTAAACTATCATATCTTAAAAACTTTGACCATGATGCAGCTCACAGTAAAACAGAGTTCAGAATTAATAAATAGTGTTGGTTGCCAAGTATTTTTGACTCATCCAGAACCGAAAGTTTTTATTGAAAATTTACTACATCTGGTAGTCATACTAGGAGGCCATGTAATTTCTGGAAGAAAAGCAGTGAAAGAATATTCCTATTTTTTTCCCTTAATCTAGTTTCTTTTTCTTGGCTTTTTCTACCTAAAGGCTACCAATCACTAGGTATGAAATGATCTTACATATTAGACACCTCTAAGCTTACTCATGGAATCCAGTAATGACCTCTTTGAAGTTCCTAAGAAGCTGATTAACTCTCAGTGTTTGGGATGCAGTTTAAGAAATTTACTTAAACCACTTCCTCCCACCCCACACAAAATCATAAAACCAAGTCAATCCAGATGAGAATCATAGACATATCGTTGCTCTCTGCAAAACCAAGAATTGTGAAATTTTACTTAATCCAAAATTGTTTGAGTTTTGTTGTTTTAAGCCTTTTACTGAACTTCTCTTTTTATGCCAAAATAACCACATATGGTTTCAATCCTTCGAGAGAAGGACAATTTGGGGTGAATCTGGTAGAGCAGTCACATTTAAAAGTTTAAACATGGTGAATTTCGGAATTGCAGAGCCCCTAGCAGTCTTCTGTTCTCAACTTCCATTCACGACAGGAATCTCCTCCCCAACATCCCTGCAAGAATGGATCTTTGAACTGAAATCTGACTTCCAGCGATAAGAAGGCCACAGATTCAGAGGGTGGGCAATTGGTCTCATGGTTGAACAGCTTTAGTTAGAAAGTTTTCCTACAGTGAGTTATGACATGCTTCCCAATATGTTTACTTTAGAGGGCAACAGACTACTGTGGACTAAACTGTGTCTTCCCCAAATTTGTATGTTCAAGCCCTAACCTGCAATGTAACTGAATTTGGACAAAGAGAGTTTGGGAGGTAATTAAGATTAAATGAGGTTATATGGGGGCGCCTGGGTGGCTCAGTTGGTTAAGCGACTGCCTTCAGCTCAGGTCATGATCCTGGAGACCCGGGATCGAGCTCCACGTCGGGCTTTCTGCTCGGTGGGAAGCCTGCTTCTCCCCCCTCAGTCCCTCTGCTTGTGTTCCCTCTCTGGCTGTGTTTCTCTCTGTCAAATAAATAAATAAAATAAAATAAAATTTTAAAAAAAATTTAAAAAAAATGAGGTTATATGGGTGGGGTCCTAATTTAATAGGGCTGGTGTCTCTATCCCCTGCAAGTGAGAAAAGGCCACATGAGCACACAGTGAGCAGAGGGCCATCTGCAAGCCAGGGAGTGAGCACTGCTCAGAAACTGAGTGGCTTGGCACCTTGATGTCAGGACTTCTAGCTTCCAGAACTGTGAGAAATAAATTTCTATTAAGCCACCTGGTTTATGGTATTTTGTTACAGAAGCCTGAGCTGGCTAAGACTATGTGTACTGCCTCTTCTGTACCAGAAATATGAAATATCATGCCCACTCTAACACAGTCTTTAAAATGAAAATTCACAGGGAGTTCCATTTTTCTTTAAGGGATAAAATTTCTAGATCTCTATCTAGACCACTCACTTTGGCATCACTCCAGCTTGTGCCTGTCTCATCAAAATGTTGTTGTCTAGAACAGAACAAAGAATATTCTAAGTTCCTTCTGACCAATGCAGAATACACCAAAACATTTTTTTTTCTATGAGCTAGATTCCATAGGTCCTTGTGGGCAATATGAAACACAATGTTGGTTTTGATTTTTCAGAAACATATTGTATGCCAGTTAAACTTGAGGTCACCTAAAATTTGCATTTTTTTTAAGATGAGCTTCTTTGTGGGCCTCGTAATCCAGAAGGCTCTTGAGTTACTAAGTATGAGAACATATGAAAAATGTAGATTAAAGAAAATGGATATTTCACTATACAAATGTGATCCCTAAGGGCTGGTTGGTTTATATAATATAAAATCAGTTATATACTATGTTGTCAGGCACTAAATGCTATGAAAAACAAGAAAAAGTAGAGCAAGGTAGAGGGTGTTGGGACTACATTCTTCTGGCCGCAACATAGCAGGAATCACTGGGTCTCATCAACATAGTTGTCACTTTTTTGGTTTCTGTTGTCTCAACGCTAGGTACATAACCCTGACCATTTCAGTCTAGGCACGAGTAAACTGATTAACTTGGAAATTTATTAGGCATTTTACATATTTAATATCTCTAATGTAGAGTTGTTGTAGACTATGGTAATTAATTCACCTGAGGAAGTATTCACTGAGTTACTCATTTAGAGAAACAGCTTGTGATTTTATTTATTAGTGGTACATCTGATTTTGAAAATGCCTTCATTTAATCAGTTGATTAATCACCCATCATTTAGTCAACAAATATTTATGGACTGCTTGTTATGCAGAAATCTGAATCATACGTACATGTATTGAAAGTACTGTTAAGAGAACTGAACTCTAGAATTCCCAGGTGTTTATAAAGGTGGAATCAGACATCTAGAAACATCATGAAGTTAAAAATTGCAGTATCTCCTAAATCAAAGAATATGGCTGTGGTATGAGCATTTTTCTTTTTTTGCTTTATGATTATGTAAGAACATGTCAGTTGGTCTCACAATAATAACTCCCTACTAGATCAGTTAGCATGTTGCCTAACCATATATGTGGGGGAACTTGAGATTCTGGGAAGATAGATGGCTTACCCTTAGTCACTTAGGGAGTGTTAACACTGGCATGAAAACTTGGCTTTTAGCATCATTGTCTAGCAACATCTGATCTCTGTTCCAGTCATTATAAGAAATCACACACCTTTGGCTCCAGGCCTCCCTGGGAGCTGGGGGGCCTTTACTATCATACCCACTCAGACCTCGCCTGTTTCTGGGGTCCATGTCCTTGATGTCAAAAGGCCTCAGGTAGGCTAGTTCTCAGGGTGCTAAAGGTTATCTGTCTTTGCCAGTGAGGTTCAGCCCTCCCTCTGGTCCAGGTATCGGAAAGTACAGAAGGAGGGTATATGGGTAAAAGTGGGGGCAGAAGAGGCCATAGGAAGGAATCAACGATGTTTATTTCAGCTCCTTTGTCTTACTGCAGCTCCCAACTTTCTGTGTGATCTTCTTGTATGCAACTTGCAGGGGAGGGAGGGCGCGGGGAGAAAATGATAATCACAGAATTCCAGACATGTGACCCTAACCAGTTCACTTTTGGGAATGCCATGTCCAGGCCTTAACTTTTTGGAGATTTTCATCTGGGGATTTTCAACCTGGTTACAAAATGGGCAGAAGGAGTATTACCCCATGGGAATATATAAAAAATATGTGTGGGGAGGATGTTAAAACATGAATCTCTGTCTCCTACCCTCACCGCCCCCACCAAAGGTTCTCCTGTGAGCAAAGATTCTTAACCCTGGCTACGCATTAAAATTGCCTGTAGAGGGGCGCCTGGGTGGCTCAGTTGGTTAAGTTTCTGCCTCTGGCTCAGGTCATGACCTCAGTGTCCTGGGAAGAGATCCACTGGACTCTCTGCTCAGCAAGTTGTCTGCTTACCCCTCTCCCATTGCCTCTGCCCACCATGCTAGTACTCTCTCTCTCTCAAATAAATACATAATGAAAAATAAAATAAAATAAAATAAAATTACCTGTGGAGTTTTTTAAAAATTACCCTGGCCTGGATCCCACCTCCAGGCTTTCTGGGTTCTTTGGTGTGAGATACAATCCTGACTGACGTATTTCTTTAAAGCTCCATGTGCTCTTAATATGCAGCCCAAACCAGTGTCCTGGTGATCCAGGTTTCAGCATCCCATCCGCGAGCATCCCCCAGCAGGAGTGTTCACATGGAGTGGGAAGCATGAGAACCAGCAGTCCAGTCTTTCTCAAAGTGTTTCACACACGAGCAGCATCAGAATCACCTAGAAACTTACTTGAAATTCAAATTCTCAGGCCTAACTCTAGACATACTCTCAAGGGTATAGACCACGAATCGCTGTTTTAAAAAGCCCTCCAGGTGATTCTGATGCATAGTAAAATTTGCAATCCTAACTTAACCTACACATTCTAAACTTATGACTTGAATATAACTGAGTTAGATACTTGATCTTTCTGATAAAGTTATAAACATGAGCATAGATAGGGTTTCATTTAGCTAAAGTGTGGTAATAGAAATGTCAGACGTTAACCAGGAAGGAGTTTTGAGTGTGAGGGAAGAGGCTGTACTTTTGTTTGTTTGTTTTGAGATATAGGCTCCTCAGGAAATCGCATCACATAGGCAGCCATCTTTTCCCCCTGAGCCAACACTTTTCCTGCATTGACAATGAGTTTATATTATAACCTACTCTAGGCAGGCTCTTGCCCATAGTCAAATAATGTTTTCAAAGACAATGAAGATCAGCAAACAAGGCCCTACAGTAGACAAAGGGACTAGAAAACTTCCAAAGCCACCCGACCCAAGATGTCTGGTAGGAGTCTCATGGGAATCCGTTGTGCTCTCAGTTACAACAATAACATAAATGATATCATGCTAGACTGCTCTGGTTATGAGAGTTGGGGCAGAAGAGTGAGGTGTTGTCATCCATTTTGTCCCTCAATGACCCTTGTGGTTTCAAGACTCTTTAGATATGAGTCTATAGAGGAGGGATGACATGTGTTTTTGGACATTCTTCAGATCATCTTATTTCTAGCTTTCAATCACTTCAATAAGGATGTGAACGATGTCCCAAAGTAGGAGAACTGTGGTATCATAAGAAAAGACTCCCGGCTGACAAACTCAAATGCAAATTCAAAATTCTTTCTTGTGGAGGAAGCCATTGTAATACCAGACACCCAAGGGTTAGTTAGGTTGCTTCAGAGCCTACCTGTTTCAAATTCCTGAGGAATAAATCACTCTTAGGACTGAAGACATGCTTAAAGTCAGAATGTGATAGTAATGATTCACTCTGAGATTTCATACCAAAGCCACAGGAACCAAAAATGCAAGTATATTTCCCAATGTAAAATATGACCTGCAATCTTAATCCATTTAACTTCCTCAAATTGCTGTATTACTCAAAAGAGCCTATTTCTTCATTGAACATAGATGAATTTCCTCTGTGGTAACTGTCACCATCTGACCCAGTGATATGTCCAGGCTTTCCTCACCATGTGTGAGTTCTCCTTCAAGGAATGGTCATCAAGCAAGCAGAATGGGTCTGGTTAAGAGCATGTGCTCGGGACCAAATGACCCATGCTGAAATCTACCAACACAGCTTGTTAGGGGTATACACCTGGATGGATTTCTTCACCTTCCTAAAGTACAGTTTCTTCACCTGTAAAATGGGGAAATAATAGTACTGCCCTCATAGTATTAGCAATAGCACAGGGTCTGGTCTACAGAGAGTGCTCAATAAATATTAGCTCTTATTTGAGGAAGCTATAGCATAATGCTTAAGAGCGGGATTTAAAGGCCAAACTGTCCAGTTCAAATCCATGACAAGTTTATTAATCTCTCTGCGTTTCTACATCCTTGTGTATGAAATGAAGATAGTAATGATATTATTTTACAGGTTGCTGAATCAAATGAGTTAACACATGTAAAGTGCTTAGAACAGTAATTGGCACATGGCAAGCCCAGATTTAAGTATTAATTAATACTATGATGTAAGAATGATGACATAGAATTCCTGTCAGGAAAAGTAGTGAGGTAAGAACTTGATTTCAGGTAGAATCAGACTAATATTATTCTCCTTAACTTCATTACCTGACTAACACTGGCTAATTCATCAGACTTGGAATTGTAAAAGGAGCCCAAAAGGAAGTGGGTCAACCCACCACCAGTGCCCCTCACAACTGTAGGGCACTGGGAGAGAATAAAAACGCAGTCTACCTACCATAGTTTAAATACTTAAAAGTTATCCATCAAGCTAAAAACAGTTAAGCATTTTCTATCCTCCTATCTTGAGAAATATGCCTTCTCAACAACCTGGAAGTTCAGGTTGGAATCCAGAAATCTCAGAGCTCCAAATCATAAAAACAAGTAAAATCAAGAAGCTGAGGTACAGAGAGAGCCAGTGTACATCCCCTGGCCCCCAGCATCTTCCCTTTGTCTCCTCCTTCTTCTTCCTACCTCAATGTCCAAGGTTAACCGCAGAACCCCCACCCCACACACATCCAGGGATGGCAACGTGCCACTTGGCTTAGGCAAGCCTCAGGGAGATATTCTGCAATGGGGCCTGAGCTTTTTGGGCAGAAAATTCCAATGTCTTGGGTACCAGGAACTCATTCTGGAGGGGGAATGTTACAGACTGAATGTTTGCGTCTCCTGACTCCAACTCCCAAATTCATATATTGAAGTTCTAACTCTCAGTATGGCTTATTGAGAAATGGGGCTGCTAAAAAGTAAGTACAGTTGAATAAGATAGTGGGCTGGGCTTCATGTCCTTATGAGAAGAGACAACAGAGAACTTGTTCTCCCCCATTCTCTGCACAGAGCAAGGACCCGGTGAAGACACAGACAGAAGGCAGTCAGTCATCTGTGAGCCAGAAATAGGGTTCTCACCAGAAACTGTCCATGCTGGCACACTGCTGATCTCAGACTTCTCGTCTCTAGAATTGTGTAAAACTAAATATCTGCTGGGCGCCTGGGTGGCTCAGTGGGTTGAGCCTCTGCCTTCAGCTCAGGTCATGATCCCAGGGTCCTGGGATTGAGGCCCGCATCGGGCTCTCTGCTCGGCGCAGAGACTGCTTCCTCCTCTCTCTCTGCCTGCCTCTCTGCCTACTTGTGATCTCTCTCTGCCAAATAAATAAAATCTTAAAAAAAAAACCAAGAAAAAGAAAACTAAATATCTATTGTTTAAGCGCCCCCACGTCTGTGATATTTTGTTATGACAGTCCAAGATGACTAATACAGGGAGTGTGGGGTGACCTCCTGGTAGGCACCCACCCTGGCCGGCAGACTCCTTGATCTGTGTAGAAGGTGGCAACCACAGAAAAGCTAGTGTCCCTTTAAAGAGATATCCTAAGGGCAGGGATCCCCCTGAGCTCCAAGGATGATCACCTTTCCCCCAAGGAGTTCAGGGAAAAGTGGAGAAATTGAATTTTATTGTACTGGTCTAGATTAAGAGATTCAGTGTGGGAATTTAGGCCAAAAACAAAATGGACCTTGATAGATAGTTGTTACAAATTACCCCAAAGTGGGGGTGCCTGGGTGGCTCAGTCAGTTAAGCATCTGCCTTAGGTGATGATCTTAGGGTCCTGGGACCAAGCCCCACATCAGGCTCCTTGCTCAGCCTGCTTCTCTCTCTCCCACTTGCTTTGCTTGTGCTCTCTCTCTGTCAAATAAGTAAAATCTTAAAAAAAAAAGAGAGAGAGAAATTGTTCTAAGGGTCATCTAGCCCTTATTTTAAAGTGGGAGAAACTGAGGTCTACAGACTTATGTAACACTTTGCTGAGACCTTGGCTCCCAACAATCTTAGGCATATACCCTTTTATTTGTTAGGTTAAGTTTCTCAATTTGTGGAGGCCTCCTGAATTCGTTAGGACAACTTTGGAGAATGCTTTAAGAAGCCTTGCCTCATTGCAGCCTAGAACCTGCTCCACTGGGCTTGATGAGGCAAACCCATTTGGTTAAAAAAAAATATACACAATTGCCTTGTAAATATGTTTCGCTTCACACTTATTAACTAAAGAAAATGGGCATAATAACATTTTAAGGGTGAGGCTTTGGATATTGACAAACTGTCATTCACCCCCAATGAAACAAACAGATGACTAAGAGCCAATATAGTCATAAGAGGTTCAAACACAGTGTATATTTGCATTAAAAGTCTATTCAGGTCACATGAAGGAAGCACTCTGTAACTGGGCAGAGATGGCCAAGCTGTAGCTCAGTAATGGTGCTCTCATTCTCTCACATGCCTGAGGGCCCAAGGGACTGGGAGGGGGTGGTGGTGGGACTTCAGAAGATCACAGTGTAAGGCCGTAGCCCTGGTATCTCTCACACCGTAGTTCTCTGCAGCTTCCGTGTTTTCCTTTGATAACAGGCCGTCTAATCTACAACCACAGACCTTCCAGGCAGAGAGCAAGGTCTAATTATACTATAATTTCCCTTCATCTGGGTAATTTCAATTTCAAATGACTCCCCTACAGTGGTATACACTTAAGTTGAGCGGCCATGCACTTTTATTATTCCTGTTTGAGAAGTGACAATATTAAGATTCAGAGAGCCTAATGAAATGTTTGGCCCGAAGTCATACCGCTGATAAAAGAAGAGCTGAATTCATGTCTTCTGGCTTCAATTCCTCTGTAGTATGTGTTAAAAAGAAAACAGCCAGAATATGAATCTATCTCATTTGGACCTTGGCTGCACCTGCGAAATAAAACTATTTTGTTTTGTCTCAACAGGGCTTTAAGTATGGATATCCCTCGCTCAAAGCTTGGGTGGTCCAGTGGTTCCTGGCCCTCTCACTTTTAATTTCCAGAAGGTCCCTTTCCCTCTGCAGCTTTCCCTTTGACAGAAACGATCAAGGGCTACAGCTGATGCTCTTAGGTTTGAGCAGATGAGATCTCAACCACTATCCAGTTTATCTCCTGAAAGTACTCAAAATAATTTTCCAAATAATGCTGTTAAAACATTAATATCCATTGGCTTTTTCCTGGTTATAAAAAAATCCTGTAGATTTCCTTGTGTAAAATCTATAAGGTGCAGAAAAGTATAAAGAGAAAATCAAGTTCACCTGTAATTTCACCTCTCTGAGATAATCACTGTGAACATCGTGATGTACTTCCTCACATCTGTCTGTCCTTTATTTAGAATACTTAGACCATACTATATATATAATATTTTATAGCTTTTTTCATTTAGCATTCTATTTTATTGCATTTTCTATGTCACTTGGAATTTTTAAAGATTACATATATTTTTTATTTTATGGATGTACTAACATTTATTTATTTATTTATTCTTATGTTAGTCACCATACAGTACATCATTTTTGATGTAGTGTTCCATGATTCATTGTTTGCATATAAGACCTAGTGCTCCGTACCACTTATTTAAATGATTTTCTACTCTTGGACCCTTGGGTTTGCTTCCAATTTTTCAGTTTTATAAATAATTCCATAGTAAGGAGGAGTTTAGGGGGAAAAAAGGAAGAATTCTGTAACAAATATTCTTAACATGATTCTCTATTTCTATCTCTAATATTCCTAGAATTAAATCATGGACGTGGAGTTACTGGAACAAGGACCACAAATCTCTTAAAGATTTTGCTACTTGGAGTCAAATTGCTTTTCACAGAGGCATTTCCAGTTTATTCCACCATAGGTGGTGTAAACAGTGCCTCTTCCACACATATGCTCAAGAGAGGTTCTTTTTTTTTTTTTTTAAGATTTTATTTATTTATTTGACAGAGACACAAGAGAGGGAGGGAACACAAGCAGAGGGGGTGGGAGCAGAGACGCAGGCTTCCTGCTGAGCAGGGAGCCCAGTGTGGGGCTCGATCCCAGGACCTGAGATCATGACCTGAGCCGAAGGCAGACACTTAACGACTGAGCCACACTGGTACCACCTAATATGCTAGTGGTTTTTTTTTAAGATTTTTAATTTATTTATTTATGTGACACAGAGAGACACACAGAGAGAGGGAACACAAACAGAGGGAGTGGGAGAGGGAGAAGCAGGCTTCCCTTGGAGCAGGGAACCTGATGTGGGGCTCCATCACAGGACCCTGGGATCATGACCTGTGCTGAAGGCAAATGCTTAACGACTGAGCCACCAAGGTGCCCCTTAAGAGTGATTCTTGCCTAATGGTTTCTCAGTGGGATATAGGCTCCCAAACCAAACTGTGTAGAACTGAATCCCAACTGTACCACTTCCTAGCTGTGTGGACTGTGAAAACTTGCTTAGCTGCTCTGTCAGTTGGTTTTTCTTCTAGTGAGTGGGGATAGCAGTACTACTTATTTGTAGAATTAAATAATATATTACCAGTAAACACAGGAGTGCCTATCATATAGTAAGTACTCAATAAGTGCTGGTCTATTATCATAAATCTTCCAATTTGATATATGAAAAACTGTTTCATTGTTGCATTAAACTATACTCTTTGATAACCAGTGATGATAAAGGTTTTTTATGCTTATCAGTCAATTTGTATATGTGTATGTGAATTGTCTATTCCCACCTATTTGTGTTTTCTTGTTAGAGATTTGTTAGAATCCTTAATTGTATATTAAGGATATGAACTTTGTGCATGTCATCTATACTGAAAATATTAGTCCCTGTTTGTAATTTGCTTTTAATGTTTATCTATCATTCTTTTTCATGATGTAAATGCTTAAACTTCTATGTGGTCAAGTATGATTTCTTTTATTGTTTTTATGCTTAGATATCTAGCCCTCCTCCCACATTAGTTTGTAATACATAATTTATCATTCATAAATTAAGTTTTTACATGGTCTAAGGTGTGTTTTGAGATTCACTAAATTTTCCAATTTTTGCATCAACACAACAGTGTTTTTATTATTCTAGCTTGATGTTTTAATACCTGATAGCTTTTCTCCTTCAAATTTTTTAGAAGTTTTTGAATGCTTATTCTTTTAGTTTATTTTAATATCATGTTATCAAGTTCCTACACATAAAAAATCCTTTTAATTCAATTTGTATTAAACCTATAAATTAATTTGTTTTAGGAACATTGAATATATCTTCATTGATTATAATTTTATCTAAAAAATTTTACAGGTTTGCTGTTTTGTTTTCGTGGCTGTTTTCTTATAGGCCTATATGTTTCTTGCTAGGATTATTTCTACAGGTTTTTAAAATTTTTGCATTACAAATGGACTTGTTTCTTCCTCTATATGATCTAACTTATTGCTGGTAAATGGGGCATATACAGATTTCTTGATACTTCATATGTGACAACTTTGAAGAAATTTCTTAGGAAGTCCAGGTTTATGGCCTCTGATTGAGTCAGTTGGGTACATAATCAGATCATCTGGAAATAATGTTAATTTTTCTCAAATAAACTTATCTCCTATTTCTATTTCCTGGACATTGTCAGTTGCTGAAAATGTAAGACACAATGTCTAAAGCAATCTGTCCTTCCTTGTTCCCTCCACTCTGACAACAACCAGGGGTGGGGAGGGGCGGGGAGCATAGAGAGAGATGGTGCTTACCTGAGACCAGGTGTAGGAGGCCTCTGGGTAGCAGCTTCTGCAGCCATGAGTGCTGGTTCCAGATGGACTGCGGTCAGCCATCTGCAACCTTCCTTGTTCCCTTTCCCCCTGCCTGAGTCCTGCTCCCTTCTCTCCCTCCTCCCTCCCTGAGGACAAGGCAGTGGCCAAAGCCTCTCAAGGAGGAGAGAAGCTGCTAACATGCAGCTTCTCTTGTTCCAGTAGGAACTTGATGGTCTTTGGCCAAAAGGTAGGATCCCCGATCATATGCAGGGGCCCTCAGTGCATTCTTCCTTGATGCACGGCCTCCCTCCCCTCCACCTTCCCTGCTCCGGCTTTCCTCGGAGCCACCAGCAACTCCCACTTTGATTTCTACAACAGCTTTCTAAATGGCTCCCCACCAATCCTTACAGGCTAATATTTTAAAAACCAAAATCAGAATGTGCTCCTTTACTAAAAACCTTTCAGTGGCTCCCTGTACCATTTAGAATAAAACACACACTCCTTAACATGGTCCCATGTGCTCAGTCCCTTCCTAACTCCAGTATCTTGTACCACCTCTCTTTCGCTTGCTCTCTGGGCTCTGCCTTCTTTTCTGTCCTTTGAACACACCAAGAGCATTTCACTTCAAGGCCTTTGGACTTTCTACTCCTTCTGCCTAACATTCTTACTCCAGTCTGTGGCATGTGTTCACATCCTCATTATTCAGGTCTCATATCCAATATGCAAATCCCCACCCTGCCCGAGCCACAGCATCTTGTTTGTGCTCTTCATGGAACTTACAACAATCTGTAATAATTTTGTTTATTGTTCATTTATTTGCTGTGTGTTTGCCACCTGGAATGTAAACTCTACGATGGCAGGAAATTTTATTGTGTTTCTATCTGAAGCCCTGGTATCTAGGATGGTGGCACGGAAAGGACGTGAAGAACAGCCCAAGTTCTTCCTCGAAAGTGGAGTCTGCTCCCAGGGCTTGCATGCATTTTGGGAAATGATCCCAAGGAAAGAGAAATGCCTCCAACACTAATGTCTGTTCTCATGTGGCCACTGCAGGGGACCACTTAAGACCGGGGATCATGGTGATGATGCAGAATCAATCTCAGAACTGTCCATTCAAGGGACAGAGGAAGGGGTATCTACCCACCAGATCTGATTGCAGCTCTAGGCAAGGGCTCCCTTTCCATGGGTGTATGATACAGGACCAGATATATAATTTGTGAGGCCCAGGGTAAAATAAAATTACAGATCCTTGCTGGAAAAGTATTACGAAATTCAAGACAGTGAGAGATGAGCCTGCACCAAGCCTGGGGTGTTCTGAGCACAGGCGCTGTGCCACAGCACAGGTCTCATGACCAAGGCTTCAAGCCCTCAGTACCAAGCCTGGGGACCGAGCCGTTTGCTGCAGGCATCCTACTGTGTGTCAGTATCTGAGAAGGTCCAGAGCAGAAGAGCTAGAGCAGCAAGACGACTGGTCAGCAGGGGCTGGGGCAAAAGGTGAGTGGAGAGGATGTCAGGCTGGGCCACCAGAGGTATCAGAACCCTGAACGAGTAAGTGACTCTGCCGTTGCTGCTCATTAAGATATGCCTAAAATTCTAGAGAACCTAAATGGTAATTTGGAGAGTAATCATTATTTTATTTTTGATGGTAATGGATAACCCTCTTTTGCTTCACTGGTCTTGGCATTGGTTTAAATGAGATTATACTTATAAATGTGAGAAAACACCCTACTCATAGCATTCTGTACAGTGAATTGTTAAAATATTAAATAATAAAATAGTTTTGTTTTTTTCTGTTTTGGTTACCTATTGCTATGTCACAAAGGACCCCAAAATGTAGTGGCTTAAAACAACTCCCTTTTTAACAATGAAAATATAGAAAGGGAAATCAGAGAATCGATTCTGTTTACTATAGCACCAAAACCCGTAAGATACCTTGGAATAAACCTAACTGAAGAAAAGGATCTGTACTCGAGGAACTACAGAACACTCATGAAAGAAATTGAAGAAGACACAAAAAGATGGAAGAGCATTCCACACTCATGGATCAGAAGAATAAACATTGTTAAAATGTCTACAAATTGCCCAGAGCAATCTATACTTTCAATGCCATCCTGATCAAAATTCTACCACCATTTTTCAAAGCGTTAGAACAAACAATCCTAAAATTTATATGGAACCAAAAAAGACCCCGAATTGCTAAGGAATTGTTGAAGAAGAAAAACAAAGCTGGGGGCATTACGTTACGTGATTTTAGGCTTTATTACAAAGCTGTGTAATATAATAATATACCAAGATAGCATGGTACTGGCACAAAAACAGACAAAGACCAATGGAACAGAGTAGAGAGTCCAGATATGGACTCACAAATCTATGGTCAAATAATCTTTGACAAAGCAGGAAAAAATATTCAGTGGAAAAAAGACAGTCTCTTCAATAAATAGTGCTGGGAAAATTGGACAGCTATATACAGAAGAATGAAACTCGACCCTTCTCTTACACCACACACAAAGATAAACTCGAAATGTAGGAAACATCTCAACGTGAGGCAGCCATCTATCAAAATCCTAGAGGAGAACATAGGCAGTAACCTCTTTAACATCAGCCACAGCAACTTCTTTCAAGACACGTCTCCAAAGGCAAAGGAAACAAAAGCGAAAATGAACTTTTGGGACTTCAGCAAAATAAAAAGCTTCTGCACAGCAAAGGAAACAGTCAACAAAACAAAGAGGCAACCCACGGAATGGGAGAAGATATTCGCAAATGACACTACAGACAAAGGGCTGGTATCCAAGATCTATAAAGAACTCCTCAAACTCAACAACCAAAAAAAAGATGATCATATCAAAGAATGGGCAGAAGGTATGAACAGACATTTCTCCATAGAAGACATACAATGGCTAACAGTAGCTCATGTGGTAGTGACTAGCTCCCAAACCCCAAACACCTACTCAGCCCAAAGAATTTGTGGCCATCTTTAATTTAGCATGTTCCTGTTACAATTTCTTATAAATCACATGATAGGGTGACTAATCCCTTACTGTGGAATATATATATCTATATATATATTATCTATATAAATATAGATATATATATTCCATATTCTATATCTATATAGATATAGATATATATATTATAAATATATATATTTATATAAAGATATCTATATATATCTTCAGTGTCTTTAGTTAGAGTTGCTGGATAAAACACAAATACTCCATGAGATACATTTATCCTAAGAAACTCTTTGTTGTTTATTTGAAAGTCAAATGTGACTGGGTGTCTTTTCTTCTTTCCAAGTCTGGAAACACTGTTTTCATTATTCCTACATATATTGTATATGCACCAAAGTAGACAGTCTACATGGGAGCATGTCCTCAGCTTGGTAAAGGAGATGAGCCCTTTAGAAGATCAAAGAGACAGTAAGTCTGTAACATAAAGTAATCCCAAGGAGCAAACTGCATGGAAGGAAGGGCTGGTTTACTTCTCTGATCAACTGAGAATTAGCTAGAAGCATTTCTGTTTTTAGACCTAGTTTCTGCGAACTGTTTTAAGTATAGGAAGTAGGAAGGATAACACAGAGCAACAGCTAAAGGACCAGGAAATACATTTGAACTCAAGTGCCAGCTTGCCTCTGACCAGCTGTGTGTTCTCAAAAGACAACTCCTCTGAATGCTGCTGCCTTACTTACAAAAGGATAATAATACCTTACAGGGTTGTTTCCAGGGTTAAATGAATATGCGTGAAGTACCTAGCATGGTGCACATCATGAGTACCGAACAAAGTTATGGGCTATTATTATTTTAAAACTTAATAAGCAAAAGAGGCTAAACGCAATTTTTCTAATCACTGAAATTTAGATGAAAGTCTATTTATGCAAGACATAAAGTTGTAAGTGTTTTAAAAAATTCTTAGGATTTTCATATAGCTAGGCACACAAAAAGATCTCAACACTTGCTTATCTGCCTCATTCACTTACATGAACATTACAAGGTAGGGTGCTTAATGATTCTAGTTTGTCCACTGTGAGGTAAAACTTTAATAGTGATGTTGCTCATGTGGTAGTGACTAGCTCCCAAACCCCAAACACCTACTCAGCCCAAGCAGGATGACTACTTGTTTTTATCACTTGCAAGAAGAGACAGTCTTTTGATTTTCATCTTTCTGAGCTTATTCTCCAGCAAGTGAAACCAGCCATACTGTTGTCAACCATAGAGCCTGCTTTATATATTCAGTCACTAGCACAGAGACAGTTCAACACATTACACTTCAAGGACTGAAAAATGTGCACACTGAACAAAAAAGTGTACACACAAATGGAACAAATTTGTAAAATACTGGTACTGTGGGCTACATATAAGTTTATGCACTTTAAGCATTAGCACAATTTTCTAACTATTTATTCCCAGAGAGCACCGCTGCCTGATAGAACTTTCTGAAATGAGAATGCTCTAGGTCTGTGCTATCCAATAGCACATGTGGCTATCAAGTACTTAAAATGTGAGGAACTATATTTTAAATTTCATTTAGTTTTTTTTTCAAAATGTATTTATTTATTTCTATACCCAATGTGGGGCTCAGACTCATGACCTTAAGATCAAGAGTCTCATGCTCTTATGACTGAGCCAGCCAAGTACCCCGAATTTCATTTAATGAATTCAAATTGCCACATGTTGCTAGGGGCTCCTGGATTGCCCAGTGCTGCTACTGGCCATAAACGACATTTGGAGATTACCAATGTTTAAAGTCAAAAGTCCCCCTCTGTTCAGCTTCTTTGTGAACTTCACCAACTCAGTAAGTTATACTGAGCTTGCTTAAGTTTAAGGCATTAGACTGTAGATCCAGAACAAGACATGCCGTTTCTCTAACTTGTACCCACGGTGACATGCATCACAGATCACGGCATGTTTTCCCTCTGAGCTTAGAAGTGGCTATATAGTCTTTTTCACTTTCAGGCTCCGGAAAGTCACTGATAGAAGTTAACAGTGAGCTAATACTTACTGAGGGCTAACTCTGTGCTGAACATTTGATCAAGTGTAACCGCAGAATTAAATCCTAATTATTTCAACCACAGACCTGCATCTTTTTCTTTGTGTCAGGAACCAAGATACTCTTCTTCATTTTTTTCTTCTATTCTAAAAAACAGTATTTACCCTAGGGACTTAATGTCAGAGTGAAGGAATAAAGAAAATCAGTAGGTATTTGCTGAATCTGCCCCCAAAGCTTATAAGCAAACAAAGGAAAAGAGGTAAGTATATATTCAACATAAATTTGCATGAAATGATTAAAACCTACTAAAAAGGTAAGAAGGTTGGAGTGTGGACTTTGGATAGCAGGGGCTGGGGGAGGGTGGGAAATGGTGAGGAAAAGCTAGTTAGGAGTTAAGCCGTACTCTTTGAGGAAGAACTGCCAGACTTATACAAAGCCATCAGAGAAAAAAACGGATACCACTGTGCTCTTTCAATATCTTGTTCTTAAAAAACAAAAGTGATCATTCCTGGAACTCTGATAAGAAAGGTTCCAGTAGGCAGGTCAGCGGAGGTTCAGCCAGGAAGGCTATTTACTTAAGAGTGTGCTGCTGGGATTGAAGGGAAAGAGACACTCTTAAGTTTGAAACTCAGACTAGGCTATAACTAAGGGAAAAGGAGTCACATATTTTCTAGGGAGAAGCAGATAGTATCAATAGTAATAATAATAACCCTACCTAGCTATCGCTATTATAAAATTTACATGGGAACTCTTATCATATTCATCTATGATAAATGCCATTTTTTCTTTACATAAAGGTAATAATACATTTTCTAATTATCAAACAGCTAAAACATATCTGACTGCCAAACCTAGTTAGGAGGTGAATTCTTGGAGGCTAACAGGTGCTTATCTGAAGATCTCACAGGTACAGATTTCATTTTGTTGCAACAAATATTCATGAATATTTGCCAAGCCCTGTGCCAGGTGCCAGGTGTACATCGGGAGATGAAAGAATCACAGTCCTTGTCCTCATGCAGCTTAGAGCCTAGCAAGGGAGACACAGTGAAAAAATAAATGCCATAATCAATATCTAATTAATGCCATAAGGGAAAACCACAGCATACTATGGGAGACAAAAATGGGGAGAATCTAATTTGGGTTGGACAGCCAGGGAAGTATAGATTCTGGCTGCTCTTTCGTTGCCAGTTAAACAGACCCCAGTCATCTGTCTATCAGAGATTTTGCTAGGTAAAATAATTTTATACACATCCAAGTGACTTAAGTATTATTTCAGAATTTTGTGGTCAGAAGCATCCACCCAGTTTCCATCCAGTTTTCATCCTTGACATGTCAGTCAAAAACTTTTTTCACTCCTAAAACCCTGTACCACAAACAAAAAACAAAAAACACAACAATAAAAAACCACAAAAAACAAAAAACCATAATCCACATGTCATTCCCTTTAGATCTTGGTAAGTTTCCTAAAGCCTCCCTCATTCCATACTCTGCAGAAGTCAAAGTACATTCCAAGATGTCTGCAAATTCCCAAGGAGTTTATGCTCTCATGGTCACCTCTGGCCTCAAACACCTGCTTTTTTTTTTTTTTTTTAAAGATTTTATTTATTTATTGATAGAGATGGGATCACAAGTAGGCAGAGAGGCAGGCAAAGAGAGAGGAGGAAGCAGGCTCCCTGCTGAGCAGAGAGCCCGATGCGGGCCTCGATCCCAGGACCCTGAGATCATGACCTGAGCCGAAGGCAGAGGCTTTAACCCACTGAACCACCCAGGCGCCCTCAAACACCTGCTTTTGCAGTGGGTTTCCATTATGGAATATACTGCTTCCTGTAAATGTCGTTTCTGTTCCATGCATGCTAACCCAGATGTGAAACTCAGCCTCCTCTATGATTGCCACAGAACCCCCTGTAATATGCATGTGTATACATTCAAGGGACACTTGAATGTATTTTGAAGATCTGAGAAGGGAGGGGATGAAGTTTGCATTTGTCAGGATAAGTCAACTGCTATAACAAACAAGCCTCTACTGTAAAAACTTAACAGTAGCAAAAGGATATTCTCTTACTCATATAGTCCCGTGGAGGTGACAAGGGGCCTAATCCATACAGTCCTTCACAGACACAGGTTTCTTTCATCTGGTGGCTCTAACATCTGCTGGGGTCATGGAGCCCTCCACCTGATCTGCAGCAGCCAGCCAGCAGGAGAGGGAAAATTGTGGAGGATAAGGTTGTAGTTGTGTAAGCCAGGCCTGGAGGTGGTGGCATCACTGCTGCCAACGTTCTGTTGGCTAGAACTAGTCACGTGACTGTACCTAACTGCAAGGGAGGCTGGGAAGCATAGTCTAGTTTTGAGCCCTGAGCCCGGGAAGAAAAGGGTATTTTGTAGAACACCTCATCTTTCTCTGTCATAGGATCAATACCACAGAAACACAAACAACTTCAAATTTAATGTTACATCTCCTAATTTTAGTAATTTCTTGGCCTTTTCACTAGTGGGGATTTTTTTAATGTAATACCCAGGCTCACACTGACACTTCTCTCTCACTTTACTCTTTCCATCCTTTTTTCTCTGCCCATAAGCCAACACTCCACTTAATTTTTTTTTTCCTAAAAAGAGTTTTTAACTCTTTCTCATTATCTTGTCTCCCACAAATACTTGAAGCTCTTACCATCCATCAAAATGTCCCATCAGAGAACAAAGACCGTGTTTCACTAGGGAAATCTTCACAGGCCTTCAAAGTTGAGGCCATTGGAGACACCATATGACATATGTCTTTGGTTCTCAAACTGTGATAAATGTATTCTGGAGAAAATGAAGCCTCAAGAGAAAAATAATCTATTTCTGGCTCAGAACAATTCCCATGGGAGCCACATCTGTGCTTTCCCTCTCCTTTTGGGGGAAGAGTTCTTCTGTATCCCATTGCTCCAATATGCTGTCTAAATCTTCCAAATATGATTGTTTGGAGTGTCTGTGTGTGTGTGTGTGTGTGTGTGTGTGTGTGTGTGTGTACACATGCATATTACAGTCTTCTTTGCTGGCGAAACTGAACTGTGGGGCCCCAAATCCTGCCTTGTCCTCCACTTAAAGAGAAAAGCAGAAGCAAGAGGCAGAGAGGAAGAGTGAACTGGGTGTTTCAGGCCTCTGAGTCACTCCTTTCCTCATACTTCCTGGTTATATGAGCCAATAGATGCCCCTCTCTCTCTGACCTAGTTCACATATGGTCTGTCACTTACACCCCAAAGAATTCTGACTTATATAGCATACATGACAATTTTTCTGAGGAGTCACTGTTAACGATCAAATTCGTACAACTCCCCAATACATTATTTTTATTTTAAATCATATATCTATGAATTTATATACATATATATGTATATATATATATATAATCTCCATATATACATATGGACCACATATATCACTGAATGCCTGCCTGTAGCAAGATGCCTGGATCTGTACATATTCCTCCCCACTCAGAGGTGCCTAGGTGGCAAAGATAAGGAACACTCCCTAGTCTCAGTCTGGGGAAGGGTCAAATTCCTTCTTCATGGGGGAAGTTTTGCCTGGAGAACCCATGAAATAATGATCTTTTTATGTGCTTTCTAGCTGGATATACTTTTGGGGTGTGGGACAACTAAAGCTGGGATGTACAACAGAGTAGCAACATCTGAAAAGTCTGCTGAGCCATCTGGCATCAGGGAAATCCGTCCAGCTTGCTTCCTGGAGGTTGAGATAAAATTTATAAATAATTTATAACACAAGAACTTCAAGAGAGGCTTATAGGAAAGAAAACTCAGTGTTATCTCAAGCTGCTGGGAGCAAGCTGCTAGTCCTCAGCTACCTCCCCCACTACAAGAAAGTGCCAGTTTTGAATGGAAAGGAAACACTTGTAGCTCCATTTCCTCCCTCTCGGGTACAAGCAGCTCTAAAAAAAGAAGCAATGCGAACAGAATGCCTCAGAGAGAGCTGTAGCTAGGGTTGCAAACTGATGAGGAAGCAATAGTGTTAGAAATAGTTTGAGATTAGGCAAGCAAAGAGATTTGCAAATTAGAAAATATACTCTACAGGATAAGAAATATCAGATAGGATCTACCTCACTACATGTTTTGCTTTGTGGTGTTTCACTCCCCTCCCTTTGTCTTATAGTTGCAATTAGGGTTATCTTTGAATCTAACCATTGCCTACATCATGCTTCTTTTCTTCCTATCCCTGGGAGTTTCTATTTGTATTTTAGCCACCTTGTTTGAGTAGATGAGCAGCCACAGCAGGATATGGGGTTTGTTGGTTTTTTTTTTTCAAGTGAGATTGAGGATAGGCTAGCCCCACTAATAGGGCTAGTGTCCTACATAAACATCTGCCCATGATTTCCATTTCTTTTCCATAGATTTTCACAAATAGAGGGAGCCAGGACTCTGTGTCAGTGTCATTGTCATTGTTTTCCTTTATGTGAAACAGGTATCAAATTTTAGGAAAATAACCAAAACGGCCTACAATGGAGTTGGTTAGGATCCTTGGATTCATCATACAAAAGCTTGTTTTTTGTTTCTGATTTCACGTTGATTTTATTTTATTTTTATTTTTTAATTTTTCTTTTAAGAATCACCTTAAAAAAAAAAAAGATTGTATTTATTTGATAGAGAGAAACACAGCCAGACAGGGAGCACAAGCAGGGGGAGCGAGAGAGTTCTGGAGAAGCAGGCTTCCCGCCCGATGCAGGGCTCGATCCCGGGTCTCTGGTATCATGACCTGAGCCAAAGGCAGTCGCTTAACCAACTGAGCTATGCAGGCGCCCCTTCAGGTTGATTTTAAAAATAAATTGTTAAATGTGATGTTTTGTTAAATATGATGTTTCAATTGTTAAACATGATGCTTTCAGAAAATTCATGATGTTTGTTAAATATGATGTTTCAGTTGTTAAACCTGATGTTTTTGGAAAATTCAGTTTGCGTTCTAATTTCCATTACTGGAAATGATTCCTATGTTATTGATTACAATAAACTAAGAAATATAGTACAACTCATATTTTTAAAGAAAGTTCTAATGTGTCACCACATTTGGGGTGGTGATTTTAGTCTGGCAAATACTGCAACAAAACCACTCCAAGGCCCATGTCCTGTGATCTGTCAACACTGAGATACATAACATACTCCTGGGTATGGCAACTTCTTCCTGTACTTCTAGTCTGTGGAAATGTTCAAATACTGTAATGAGAACCAGAGAAATAGTAACGGTAACTTGGCTGGTCCCAGGTGTCCAAAGTGCAACTCAACTGGGTTATAGAATAACTAGGTTGTCCAGCATTCTCTAAGTACTCATTTCCCAAACCGGCTACACATCATAAACACCCAGGGAGGTTTAAAATGTTTTCCAATTTTTTAAAAGATTTTATTTATTTATTTGGCAGAGAGAGGAAGAGTATAAGCAAGGGGAGCCATAGGCAGAGGGAGAAGCAAGCTCCCCACTGAGGAGGGAACATGACATGGGGCTTGAGCCCATAACCCCGAGATCATGTCCTGAGCCGAAGGCAGACGCTTAACCCACTGAGCCATCCAGGCGTCCCTCCAATTTATTTTTAAATTTAAGTAAAATAAGGGGTGCCTGGGTGGATCAGTGGGTTAAGCATCCAACTCTTGGTTTCAGCTTAGGTCATGATCTTAGGGTTGTGAGATTGAGCCCCACATGGGGCTCTATACTCTGCTCTGGAGACTGCTTGGGATTTTCTCTCTCTGTGTCTGTCTGCCCCTGCATACTCTCTCTCAAAATAAATAAATAAAAATCTTTAAATAGAATAAACAGAGTAAAAATCTTAAAATAGACACTTTTTGGTGTCAAGTTCTAGGCATTTGGACAAACACTTGTTATCCTCATCACAGTCAAGATACCAAAACTGTTTAACCACCCCTCCCCAAATTCCCTTGTGCTACCTCTTTTTATCCAAAACCACCTGCTTTCCACCCTTAAACTCTAAAAAAACCCACTAATCTGCATTTTCCAGAATGTTCTATAAATTGAATATGGTATGGGTTATATTCCTTCACTTTGTACAATGCACTAAAGATTCATCCTTGTTTTTGTTTTTTGGTTTTGGTTTCTGAGACAGTGTGCTCATAAGCAGGGCAAGGGGCAGAGGGAGAAAGAGAAGCTTACGCAGACTCCATGCTCACCGCTGAGCCCCACGCAGGGCTTTTGGGGTGTGGGACAATCTTGAGATCATGACCTGAGCTGAAATCAAGAGCTAGACACTAGACAGCTGGAGCTACCCAGGCTGCCCTCATCTTTATTTTTGTATCAAGAATTTATTCCTTTTAAGTGTTGAGTCCCATTCTACTACAGGGATTTATCAAAGTTTGTTTTTATGTCTCCAACTGACGGATATTTAGGTTATTCCCAAGTTTGAATGACTGTAAAGTTGATATAATCATTCATACGATCTCTGGTGAACATGAATTTTTGTTTCTTCTGGAAAGAGAGTATCTAGGAATGGGATACCTGGAATCTTGTGGAAAACATTTCTATTTTCACTGAATTATAATCTCTTGGATGTGGGGGCCCTGGGATAGGTATTTTTAAAATGCTCCCCAGGTGTGAATTTTTTTTATTATGTTCAGTTAGCCTGCATATAGTACATCATTTGATGTAGTGTTCAGTCATTCATTAGTTGTGTCTAACACCCAGTGCTCAACACAACACGTGCCCATCTTAATACCCACCATTCGCCTCCCTTCTGCAACCTTCCGTTTGTTTCCTGGACTCCAGAATCTCTCATGGTTTGTTTCCCTCTCTGATTTCTTCCCAGATATGAATTCTTAATGGCTACAGAGTGTCCTTTCAGGGTGATGAAAATGTCTTAGAAAGAGATACAGGCTATGGATATACAACTCTGTGAATGTATGAAGTGCCACTGGACTGTATACTTTGAAATAATTAATGGTTAATGTTTGTTATATAAATTTTACCTCAATTAAAAAGGATTCTCCCCAGGCGGTTCTGATGTTTGGAAGTCTTGACCTTGGGAGGCTGTATCTGAGTGGGTTTTGTGCTCAAGATGTCTTACTTGTTAGAGGCTGGCCTCAGGAGAACAGACTGAGACTTGGGCCTCATCTTCAACACATGAATCTGTAACAAACTGAATTTTCTTTAGAAAGTCTGGGGAGTCTTATCAATTCTTGGTGGTTAGAATGTAAACCTGTAGTTTAAGTGCCCTCTTGGAGACTGTTTCTGGTTTATGTCCCAGAATTCTAGGTTATCACAATTCTGCTCTGGTCTAACCAGAGCTCGAGGGAACTGACATCAAGCCCAGGTCCAGTTTTTCCTGCAGGAGAGCAGTGTGGCTCCATTCTTTTCCGGGAGGATTACCAAGGACATGCCAACCCTCGAGTCTGTTGAGTCATTTTACAGAATAATTTTGGATGCTTGGGACTGGCTGGCTATCAATTCCCACCCCTCTGGGGTTTTTACTCTTCACCAGTAGAGATACAACTGCTTACTGCAACATTTGCATAGATCACACCCTCATTACGTTGGCACAAGATGTGCCATAGACGACCTTATATTCATAACCTTGACTGTGCCAGAGTCGGGCCGGCCCTGCAGATATGAGCCAAACCAGCCAGACAGTGTTGTGAGATTAAGAAGAGCATAGGACAGTGAAATGAATGACCTTAGTTCTGGATTTATCTCTCACTGTAAATACTGAAGTGGAGGGACAGAGAGAAGATTCTCTGGGTCTCTCTGGTCCGTCCTCCATTCCCTATCCAAAACCTGCTTTAGACTCTGTTTCCCTTCTCAACATCCCTATATACTTATGCTTTCTGGTTTTGTTGTTTCTGTGTCACTTGTATTTCTAGCCAATTTGAAACCAGAGGATCCTCTTACATGAACCTCTTCCAGGATTCATGTGTTCTCAGCTGCTTTATCAATGAGGGAACAAGCCAATGAGAAGGTAGCTAGGAACTGGAGCTCAGAGTCAAACTCAGACCTTCAGGGTTTCTCTAAACCACCAACCCAGTGGGCTATGAGGAGTTCTTCTGAAAGTCAGGTGTCATCCTAAGCTCTGTGCATCTCTGGGAGAACTGAGTTTTAGAATCCAAAGAAGACATACTTCGGCCTTCTTATTACTAGCTCCAGGGGACCTGCCCTAGTCTGTCAGGGAAGTCTTTTCTCTACCTTTTCCTTTCTCCCTATAATGGAAGCCTCTTTAGATAAACTGCTGTCAATGTTGCAGATTTTTTTTAATATTCTTTTTTCTTAAGATTTTATTTACGTATTTGACAGAGAAGGAGATCACAAATAGGCAGAAAGGCAGTAGGAGAAAGAAGGGGAAGCAGGCTCCCTGCTGAGCAGAGAGCCCAATGTGGGACTCGACCCCAGGACCCTGAGATCATGACCTGAACTGAAGGCAGAGGCTTAACCCTCTGAGCCACCCAGGTGGCCCCAATATTGCAGAATTTTTGACACTTGGCTGGCCATCATTGCCTTTTCCCCATCAGGTTTCATGAGCTGAAACATGAAGACTAGAAAGGCAGACACAACTGCACTTAAAGCAGAGGTCGAACAATGGCCTGGAAGAAGGCTATTTTGTATGATGTGGGGGAGGGGAAAGGAGAGGTGTGGGAACTGGGGGTTAGACCACAAGGAGGTTTCGTTCAAACTGGAACCAGTAAGGAAGAGATCACTGACTGACTTCCTGTCCACCTAGATTGCATCTGACCATGAGCAAAATGGGATTTACAGCCCTCCACAAACACCCTGCCTTTCATGTCTCCCCAGCTTGCTCAGGCTGATGTAGGCCCAGGAGCAGTGAGTACAGATTTAGTCACGGGAGCACGGACAGCCACAGGGAAACCTGTAGGGAAGACAACTGGTTTGGCTGCCTCTTTAACTTCCTTCCTCAGCTTCTTCCCCTGGAGCTTAGTGCCTTCTAGACTCCCAGGATGGAGAGCTCTATGGCTATCTACCTTAGCAATACTATGCACTTGGTCAGTGTTGACAGCTCTTCTTTCCTCAATCTTCTTTTTCCTGTATCCTATCTTCCCTTGAGAACGGGTATTAAATTGGACTTAAGATATGGTGAATGGCAGAATCCTAACTAACATGGTCAGCCTCTCTATTTTTGCAGGTGATACTTTATCCTATCCTCACTATTACCTGAAGAAACATGGTAGGAAGTCTCAGGGAGACGTATTTTTGGATGTGGGAACGTAATGCATATTACATAGGAAATTGACTTGATTCTACTGACTTGTATATATGAGAGGTCAAAATTCCAGAGTATTATACGGAGGCATAAAACTAACATGCTTAGCCATCCATCTGTGCATTCAATAAAAAGTTCTGGAGCCCTCCTAGGCACACGTTACTGTTCTATATGATTACTATACTATATGCTGGGGAGGAAAAGGGGAAGAGACAAAGAGAAGGGAGATAAATAACTGCCTTAAGGCAGTTATTGTCTGGGATTTATCGTGTGAGAGAGATTGAAAATCTTGGGTGGCCTATGCAGTGATGATCCCTAAGGAGAACAATACAAGTGCTTCTTCACTGCTGTAAGGGAAGTCAAGAAAATATGTAATGACATCTTGGCAAATCATACCTCAAGGCACATTTCCCACGAGGTTGTGGTTATCTAGGTCCACCCCCACCCCCACTTAGTTGCAATGGTGGTGAGCAGACTATGTTCTGTCATTAGTAAAAGCTCTTTTTGTGGGAACAGTGGTATACTTGTGGACAGAAGGTCACGCTGAGTTCCATTTATAGCTTCTGATGACTCATCAATATGTTACCTTAGCAAAGGCTAGCTCCAGAGCCAGGCTTCTATTACCTCTGTGTCAAAAACATTCTCACTGGAATATTCTGATGACATAAAAAGCAAATTGTCTGTAAAACACCCCAAGAAATATGCATGTCAGCCTTTTAACTGGAATAATATTAGCCACATTTGCACTCAGTATTGCAAACTAGAGTTGTCAAAGTTACCTGCATCTTCCAGTGTTTACCAACACTTAGGTTTGGTGTTAAGGGAAAAAAAGAAAAGGAATTCACTGGTAGTATTCTGAGGACTTAAACCAGAAGTCAATCTGGAAAATATGTTAACCAATGTTCAAAAGTATTTCCGTTCCCGGAAGTCTTCACACCCTTTGTGACTATACCCTTTGTGACATTTCCACACATGTGACCTTCACACTTACCACACTGATTCCAACAGACAAGTCGTGGTCAGGGCTTTATAGAAATGTTAAGATAAGACTTTGAAGCTGCTGTACTTCATCAATTCAGCCTGAAAAACAATCTCTGTGGTTAAGCATGTTAAATCCCCGTGCTTTCACAGCAGCTTGGCAAAAGGTTATTACGATGAAGGCTTGGAGGGGGAGATAAAGCGCTCTCACTGAAATGAATTCAGATGAGTTACTCATACTCTGTGCATTTTCACGGAGCCTCATCATCAGATACCATTCTACGCTTTGTTGAAAACATAGCATATAACGGAGACTCCCAGTGCCAAGCCCTAGCAAGGACTTGAAGCCACTAGAACTTTCATACATTGCTGTCCATTCCTGGTACGGCTACTTTGGAAAACAAAGGAGAATTTTCTTATAAAGTTAAGCACATACTTAGCATATAACGTAATAGTCTCAATCCTAGGTATTTACCTAAAATAAATGAAAACGTATACCCCAGGCAGGGAGTGGTGTGTGCAGTGGAAACAGAGTATTCAGGCAGATGAAATGGCACCTTCAAGAGCATGACACATGGGCGGAGTAAAGGACACCGAGCTTGGAGGGAAGGGACAGACAACAAGACAAGGGGAGAGACATACCTGGTGTGGGCTGTGGTAGGCATTTCGCTCTTTATTCTGAGACTGATGAGAGACTATTCAAATGTGTTATGCAGGAGACAGACATAATCAGATAGGACTTCCAGAAAAAAATGAGTCTGCCCTGTGGAGAAGAGATGAGTGGGGAGCGCATGTGCCCGTGGGGAGCCTGCTGGGCTGCCAGGGAGAACTCCCCAGGGGTGGAGGGCTGGGCTGTGGCCCTGGAGATGCTCTCTTCTATCCTCCAAACAGCCCTGAGATAGTTTGTGTGGAGGCCTTTTATGTAACAAGATTTCTAACAGAAACAAGAATGATGAATTGCTCCTCTTGATATCGGTTATTATAAAAATAGTCAATATATAAAAAATAATTTCTTATTTTTTTATATAAATAAAAAATGTAACATTTAGATAAATTCTAACACATATGGAAAAGTATGCAGTCATCTCCTTATGCAAACCTTTAAACAAAGCTTTGTGCTGTTTTATTTTTATTCTTTATTTTTTTAAAGATTTTATTTACTCATTTGAGAGAGAGAGAGACAGAACACAAGCAGAGGGAGAGGGAGAAGCAGACTCCCCGCTGAGCAGGGAGCCCAACATGGGGCTGGATCCCGGGACCCTGAGATCATGACCTGAGCCAAACGCAGACGCTTAACCAAGGGAGCCACCCAGGCTTTCCACTGTGCTCAATTTTAAAAAGGGATTCGAGACTCTTCTTGGAATGCAGTGATATCAGGACTTTCTAATAATCAGAGCTTTTACACAATAGGAGTGGCTGCCTAGGGAGGCCATGGGAGACCATGCTACAGTCTGGGTAAGGGTACAGTGGGGAGGGTGGGGAAGTGTCTCAGGAGGGAAGGAAAGCTGGTGGTGACTTGGCAAAGGTGTCAATCCTAAAGTTTTCAAATCCTAAAAATCCTAAAAATTTCAAAGTAATGATCAGAACAAATATATTAAGAGCAGAACTTTCAAAAGGCCTTTAAAAACCTTGGGTGTTGGTTTCTTAGAGTTAAATATCGAAGTGCAGTCACTTTTTTGATAGTTCCTTGATATCTGGAATAAGATGGAACCATGTGCATACATATATTCATATACATAACAACATACGTGGCTGAAGTACTTTGAGTTCTAAAGCCCCCAAAATAGTGGGTTAGGAGCAGGATGAGAGTTTAATTGGATGGTGTTTCTGACTTCAGAGAAACTGTGGCAATATTTCCAGTGTCTACTGTGTAGCATGGATAGGCACACAACCTCTTTTGGGCCAAATGCTGCTTGTTTTTGTATGATCTATGAGCTAAGAATAATTTGTACATTTTGTCCAATTGACTCAACTTTTAAATTTGAGACAACTGTAAATACACACACAGTTATAAGAATGTAGAAAAGCAGCTGATAAACTGGATTTATTAAAATTAAAAAGTTTTGTGCATCAAAGGACTCTCAAAAGTCCTAACTCACAGAAATGGAAAATATTTGCAAATCATGTATGTACTTGGTAAGTGATTAATATCCAAAATATATATTCTTACTCAACAACAAAAATCCCCAAACAATCCTATTAAAAAATACAGGAAGGATGGGGCATCTAGGTGGCTCAGTCAGTTGAGTGTTCAATTCTTGATTTCAGCTCAGGTTATGATTTCAGGGTCTCAAGATTGAGCACCTCCCCCTTATTGGGCTCCATGCTTGGGGGTGGAGCCTAAGTGCTTAGAATTCTCTCTCTCCCTCTGCTCCTCCCCAAACTCTCTCTTAAAAAAAAAAAAAAGGCCAAGGACTTGAATATATATTTTTCCAAAGAAGATATAAAAATGGCTAATAAGTACTTGAAAAGATGCCCAACATCAGTAATCATTAGGAAAATGCAAATCAAAACTAGAGGGAGAAAAAAGAAAAAAAAAAAACAGCAAGAGACCACCTACGTAGACTCATGTAGACTCATTAGGATGGCTTTAATTGGATGGGGAATAAACTCAGGGGAAAAAACTCAGAAAATAGCAAGTATTCGCAAGAATGTGGAGAAACTGGAACTGTTACACACTGACCATAGCAATGGATGCTAGCGTAGTTGCTCCAGAAAACATTATGGGGGCTCTTCCAAAAATTAAAAACAGCGTTACCACATGATCCCATAATTGCACTTTTAGTTATATATCCAAAAGAATGAAAATCAAGAACTTGACCATATATTAGTATACTTAGGATCATAGTAGTATTATTCACAATAACCAAGACAACTCAGTTGTCCATCAATAGATAAAAAGATAAATAAAATGTGGGATATACATACCATGGAACATTATTCATCTTTAAAAAGGAATGAAATTCTGGGGGCGCCTGGGTGGCTCCATTGGTTAGGCATCTGACTCTTGGTTTTGGCTCAGGTCATGATCTCAGGGTCGTGGGATGGAGACCCGAGCCCTGTGTCCAGGAGCTCCCTGCTCAGCAAGAACTCTCCTTGGGATTTTCTGACTCTGCCCCTCCCCCGATTTGTGTTCTTTCTCACTTGCTTGTTTGCTCAAACAAATAAATAAAATTTTAAAAAGGAATGGAATTCTGATATATGCTAGAACACAGGTAAACCCAGAAAACATTAGGCTAAGCAAAATAAACCAGTCACTTAAGGACAAATACTGCATGGTTTCACTTCTTCTAGGGTATCGAGAACAGTCAAATTCATAAAGAATAAAAAGTTGCTGCTGGAAGGGAAGAATGAGGAATTTTTTTTTAAGTGGACGCTATTTTGTTTTGGAATGATGATGTTTTGCAGATGGGTAGTGAGAGTTGTACAACACTGTAATGCCACTAAATGCCACTAAATTATAAACTTAAGAATAGTTAAAATGATACATTTTATGTTATGAATACATTACCAAGATTAAAAAGAAAAAAGGAATACAGAGAGATCCCATGTATGCTCCAGTTTCCCCCAGTGGGTGACATCTTAAAAAGTACATATTATATAACCAGGAAGTTGACAATGACATAATCCATTGATTTTGTTCAGATTTCCTCACTTTTACATGTAGTCATTTGTGCAGTTTTTACATTTTTTAAATGTCTGAAAACAGTCAAAAGAATAATATTATGTGACAGTGAAAGTACATGAAGTTCAAATCTCAGCTTCCATAAAAAGAGTCTGATTGGAACATAGCCACAGTCCTGTAACGTTTATGTCTACTCTTGTAGTGATTGTGGCAGAGTTAGGAAGAAATTGCAACAGAGCCATATGAGAAAGCGTAAACTATTTACTACCTGGCCCTTTACAGAAAAAGTTTACTGACACCTGTTCTTTTTTTTAAAAAAGAGATACACACACACACACACACACACACACACACACACACACACACACACACATATATATGTATATTTTGTTTGTTTGTTTGTTTATTTATTTATTTGACAGAGAGAAACACAGCGAGAGAGGGAACACAAGCAGGGGGAGTGAGAGAGGGAGAAGCAGGCTTCCGGCAGAGCGGGGAGCCCGATGTGGAACTCGATCCCGGGTTTCCAGGATCATGACCTGAGCCAAAGGCAGTCGCTTAACCAACTGAGCCACCCAGGCGCCCGACTCCTGTTCTTAATTAGCTGTCCCTGCCTCCAAATAAAAGCAGCGAGTATAAAATAACTTGGGAGTATAAAATAACTTGGGGAAAACTACTAAATAACATGTATAACTTCAGGTAAATGAATCATAATGAAAACAATAAATTGTCACAGGGGCTATTTATAAGACTTTCATTCAGTGCTATTTGGCCTTGCTGGGAATCTTAGTTGTTCCCAACACACATACTCTTAGCTCCTCTCACTAGGGTGTGTTGAGCGTTGGGGTTTTTTTTTGTTCTTGTATTTTTGGCTATTATACTAATGAATATGTTTTTGATTTAAGTAACAGAAAAGGAAACGGAATGTACTTTAAGTAATAGGAAAATTGTATTACCTTTCATTAAAATGTGAGAAAAAAGAAGACTCCAGAGTTGACTCGTTCAAAGGCTCAAAAATGTAATCAAGGAGCCAGGTTCTTTCCACTTTTCTGTTCTGTCATCCTCAGTTTACTCTCAGGTACACCCCCTCATGTTCCCAACACAACTGCCATAGGTCACTGTGTCCTAAGGTTGGAAGAGGGGAAAGGCATGTCCCTTCCACATGTGCCGCTGTAAGGATGATGCAAACTCTTGCAGAAGTCCCCTGATAGACTCCCTTTCTCAGTTGCTTCATAATCCTATGCTAGCCTTGGTAAGAAGAAGAGAATACCATGACCAGCCTAGACTAATCAGGATTCATCTCGGGAATGGGGAAGAGCCCCATGCTTCTGAAACACACGGTCATCTAATATGTGAACCAAATGGGACTTTATTAGCAAAGGAAAATGTAGGGGAATGAATACTGGGAGGCAACACATATGTCTGTCACTGTTACAGTTTGGGTGTCTGTGGGCTTTGACCAGACACCAAATCTGCCAACATCTTGATCTGGACTTCCCAACCTCCAGAACTATGAGAAATGAAGTTCTGTTGTTTATAAGCCACCGTGTCTATGGGACTTTGTTACGGAAGCCCTAATTAACTAAGAGCCATTCAGTTTTGCTCTCCATCTGAGTCTTAGAGTACTTTTGAATTCTGACTCTCCTTTCTTAGGTGACATAATTCAGTAGCAGTCATCTCAATTTGTGGGTGGAAATAAAACACTTACATCATCCTGATTCACACAGAATTTCAAATTTACCCACAGTCAACCTACCTCCTCTTTTTAGGAATAGGAGGAAAAGTCTGAGAAAGGTATCTTTGATTGAAATAGAGGAAAGGGGTCAGTATTATTAATGAGAGGGCTTCTAGGACAGTGAAGTCAGAGGGGTGGGGGACAAATACCGACATGGGAGGGGCATCTAGGGCAAAGGCCATCAGAACTAGAAATGTGGTGTTATGGTAATGTGTCTCCCTCAGATTCAGTTGTCACTCTAACCTGAATGTGAAATCCTAAGTGATTAGAAGTTTAAGATGCAAGCTACCAGGGGCACCTGGATGACTCAATTGCTTAAGCATCCGACTCTTGATTTTTTTTTTTTTTTAAGATTTCATTTATATATTTGACAGAGAGAAACACAGCTAGAGAGGGAACACAAGCAGGGGAGTGAGACAGGGAGAAGCAGGCTTCCCGCCGAATGGGGAGCCCAGTGCGGGGCTCGATCCCAGGACTCTGGGATCATGACCTGAGCCGAAGGCAGTTGCTTAACCAACTGAGCCACCCAGGCGCCCCTTGACTCTTGATTTTAACTCAGGTCATGATCTCAGGGTCATGGATGTGATATAAAGCCCCATGGCAGGCTCTGTGCTGGACATGGAGCTTGCTTAACTCTCTCCCTCTGTACCTCCCCCACCTGCTTGCACATGCGTGCTCTCTTGCTCCCTCACTCAAAAAAAAAAAATGATGATGGCTATTAAATTCCTCAGACTAGTCCAGGGTTAACCTAACCTAACTCTGTCCCGGCCAGGGTTAACCCTAGCAGAGTTAACTCCCGGGGCCTATCACTCTTTGCCTGCTTCTTTTAGGAAGTCCAGTGTTCCCCCAATAATAGCTGAAGTCTTGCAGAGGGTTATGGGAGGTTGGACCTATCACTACCACAATTGGATCCTTTTTATATCTGAATTATTTGTAATGTTCTCCCTAGGGCCAGAATGTCCTCACATCCTTTTTCAGACTTTTGAGAACCTTCCCTGAAATTTCTTTTGTATCCATCCACTCTGAGTGCATCTGATTGACATCCTGAGTACAATTTGGGTCTTGGTAACCACTCTCAGAGTGTCAGGGAACTTTCAGGAATGGGGCTCCTGGTTGTGGCGGGGGGTGGGTGATAAATTCTGAGTATGGCAAGGAGGAGTTAGAAAGAAGTACCACCATTAGGGCCCCTTAATGTTAAGTAACACTGGGATGATGCCAAAGGCACAACCTAATGCTCTTGGTGAGCCCGGTGGAAATATGAATGCTGAGGGAGGAAGTGGGAATTAACAAGAAGGATGATTCATATCTCAATTACTTTCCCTTCGAAATCCTTTTATTTTTTGCTTTCGTTAGTAAAGACTTTTTGCTTCAAATCCACACACCTGTAATAAAACTATAACCAGAGTGCTTTGGAAAGAATATTTTATTAATTCATACCCCTATTCTCTTGAGAAAGGACATATAAAATCCAACTGTAAAGCATGAATAATTATTCGAAATAAAGGGGGAAAAAAGACAACATAAAACAGTGCCAAAAACATGACTATAAAAACACACCATAAGCACCACGCATGATTCAGCTGCAAACTCAACTCTAGGCTTACCAGCAACCAACTCAAAGTGGAGAGTTCACATAGCTGATAAGATAAACAGGCCAGTGGCCCAAAATAAGTAAATCATTCTTGGCTCTAAGGCCAGACAGATGCTTTAGAGAGCCTCCTGTAACCGGACAGTGGGAAATGCTGAACAATGCGGTCTACCGTATCTTTACAGGAAATCCAATGATAAGCTCTTTCTAATAGCAACTTTCATTATAGAAAATTCTACTCAGGGGAAGGGTGGGTGGTGGTGGCCGTGGTTTCTTTGAAATGTCAATGTGTGTTCATAACTTTGGAAAGCCAGAAGCAGATTGCCAATTTAAGACATTTCAATGCTTCAGTGAGAAAAAGACCCAAAACCCAAGAGTCCATCTTCTAGAAGAAAAAGGAAGTCATGTCTTCAGAAGCCCTCACATCACTGTTCCCCAGCCCCACTACTACACACACACACACACACACCTCTAAATTCACATTCCATGGCTTGCCTGAATGAAGGAAAGATTATATTATAATAACTGTTTTTAAAATTAAAAAGCCACCAATTAAGGAAACCAGGCAATAAATTATAGTGAAAAATGATTCCTCTTATATAACAGTAAACCAGATTTTGTGGGTTCTGGAGCTTATAGAATTTGGGGCATTTTAAGAAAAATAATACAAAGTTAGGAATATAAAAATTGTATAAAAATAAATATATGTAAAGAGAAAATAAATCACAACAAATTACTGGCGCCGTGGAGATTTGAGTCCTTTCCTTCTGAGATTAGGCAATTTACCAGAAATGCTTACAAAGAAAAGCTTCCCGATTATAACCTGCCCTCCCCTTCCCACCAGCAATGAACTCCCAGTACTCACAGGGGCCTGGGCAAGTGAGGGGCCCTGCAGCTTAACCTTCATTAATTCATGGCTTTATAGAGAAATCTTCTGAGTTCCCGTCACTACATCTGCCAGCTTTTCCTAGAAGAGGAAGCTTCTCTCTTCTTCTGAAATGCAAACTTTGAACTGTTATTGACAAGCCCCCAAAGAAATCAATGTCTTAATTTCTTTGAAAGTGACTCCCTGTCCATCTGGAAGAAATAATAGCTCCTCGTCTTGCTCTTTTTAAAGTGATCATTTGGCTTTATCCACATGTCGGGCTCTAAATATGGGGTATCCTTGGCTCTCGTGGAAGAGAGTTTCCAGAGAAGTGTTTGGGGCCAATGAGGAGGAATGTGAGATCTGTTCTCCATGAAGCAAAGAGCAGGAAGTTGGGAAAGTCTGATGTTTCTGGGTGTATTTTCTGTACATCTTGTCCTCTATTCAAATCAATTTTACTTTTATTTCTTGGATGAAGAGCGGGAATCAAGCTGCCACCAAAGAGCTGTGAGAATTTTGACTTCTGCTTTGTTCCTGATGAATTTGAAAGTGGAAAAGCCAGATGGGAAAACAATCGCCAATCTAAAAAGTAAAATCTACTTCTAAAAAGATATTGCCAATGACTCAGAAAAATTAGAATTTAAAAACGAAACCTCAAAGACACAGGTTTTGCTGAGATTGTTTCCTCTTTCCTCCTCATACTTTTACTCTAGAATTTGAGTCCTGTTGGCATATTTGCTACACAATAGACTTCCAGTGGTGAGAGGGAAGAGTCAGAGGTTGAGTTTAACTGAAGGAAGGCAAGGCCCTCTGATGATTAACACAAAATATAAAGTGGCCAGATTTTTAAGAAGTTAACAAATGGTTTAACACAGGAAGATTCCCTTATGTGCCTGCCACAGTGCCTTGGAGTAACTGAGCCCCTGGCAGTGGCTGAACGCCGGTGATTCCCTCCAGGCGCCCGGAAAGTGGCGTGTGATGGGGAACTGGGTGAGTGTGGGTGCCCAGGCGGAGGCTGGGCTCTGAGCCAAGCCCGGAAAGCAAAGCCGGGGCTTCTCAGAGCTCATTATTCAACCTTCTGGCCCAAGGGGGCTCTGGAGAAATCAGGAAAGCCCTTTAGAATGATGTCCTTGCTTAGAAGGCTGTAGAGCTGCCAATGAGACTCTACCCAACTGACCCAAAGTATCACGGTGCATGGGAAAGGAATGGAGATGATGCAGAAGAAGGAAAAAAAGGCAGGAAAAGAAAGTAAATGTCAGCTCAAGCCTGAAGTATGGAGAAGAAACACTGATGGACAGCTCTAAGGCATTCAACTCTAACAGTGAACTCTTAGAAACCCAGAATAATGTCAAAGGGGTCTGATGTGGATAAAAAAAAACCAACTATGTGTTAATTTTTAAAGTAAATGCAAATTTATTATTTTAAGGCATATACCTTAATAGTTAAAAAGCTGAGGAAGCAAATAGAAATCGTCCTGGGAGTATTTAAATGCTTAGAGAGGGGAAAAAGTGTAATTGGGTTAATTAAGTGTGACAAAATAGATGCTAAAATTACTTTAAGTACTAGAACAGTTTGTTTCCTTCAGAAGGCTAAACATGATTTCAGCTTTTGTTTTGCAAAATACTGTTCTGATGGAGTCTGTCTCTGTCTCTTGAGTTTATTCTGCACTCTTTCCTTTTTGCAGGTGAGGAAGAATGTGGTCTCATCCCCTATGTGTTAGCATACTGCAGCAATCATCACAGAATGCTGGTTCTCATTTAATATTTACTACATACCAGGCTCTGTACTGATCTCTTTCTGCATATGCTTTTTAAGACTTTTTTAAATTGATAATCTCCATGCACTAAAACATTTAAAAGAAACTGAAGTGCGCAGCATGAGATGTTCATAAAGTAAGTCTTCCATTCTTGTTCCCTGAACATTCTGCCCCCAGTCACCTTGGCTCATGAGTCCCCACTGTCTGCCTTCCAAGAGAGTGTGCTGAGCATTAAGAATACATCACTACTTTTAGTCCTCACTACAACTCTACGTGGCAATTACTATTACTTTTTCTTTACAGATGAGGAAGCTGCAGCACAGAGCATTCTTGCCCCAGATCACAAGAAAAGTGGAGAACTGGGATCAGAGCCCACATCCACTTTATCAAGGCCGCGCTTCCTTCCCATTATCCTCACTCCAGATGGCCTCAAGGCCTGGACTCTACCTTCTCCCTGATCTGCTTGTCCCAAATCCTACCCATCCTCCAGGGCCCCTTAGAATAATCCTGCTAGCATTTATTGAGTGCTTACTGTGGGCCAGGCTCTCAGATACCTGATCTTTAATCCTCATGGAAGTTCTACAAAGTATGTACTATTATTGTCCTCACTAACAGAAATGAAACTGAGGCTTCGAAAGCCACACAGCTAGTAAGGGGCAGAGGCAGCGGCAGGCCGGACAGCCTCATCTGAGGCCCTTTTCTCCCAGCTAGGACACATCCGCACTGTAAGGCCCTCCCAGATCTCCTGCCTGCAGTGACTGCACTCCTCTGGGGACACCCTTAGTGCTTCTCGTCACACACCAAGATGGCATCTGCTTGCAAGTCATCCCATTGTTCTCGGGCAAGTTAGCATTCTAGGTTCTTCTCTTCCAACTTTGCTGTCAGTCTCAGAGAGCAAAGATTCTATTTTTAATGCTGGGTCATAGTATTTTGGGAAGTGCTTGGCAAACATTAAGTGTGCAATAAATAATTGGTTTAGTATTTAAAAAAAAGTTTAGTGCCATGGGGCGGCTGTAGAAATCCCAATGAGACTTTACAAATAGAGCAAGAAAGTGGGCTAATGAAAATCAAACTCTTCAAGCCTCTGTCTGGAATCATGTCATCAGCATATTTAAATTCTGGAAAATCAACTCTATGTGCACTAGGGAAAAGTGAGAGTGGGAAGAGGGCTACTGACGGTGCCCACTATTGCTCTCCTGGTGCTTAGTCTCCATGTGGGCGCGGCCCTGGATGGTCTGACTCCTCCAACAGATTGCAGGGAACCTACACGGCCCTCTCCACAGCTGCCGGCACAGCCGTGTGAAGCCCCAGAGCCCATAAACGTGCTGAGGAAAGTCTTTGCCCTTGGGGTGCCAAGTCTTCATTATGGGTAGCAGCACCCGCTGGCCACCATTTTTTAATTCAATTAAAACTCTCTCCTCCTAACTTCCATAAACTCAATGGCCTCTCAAATTCATCTGTTTCCCAAGTGCTCTCAGGTCTGAAAACCACTCCGCACCCTCTTGCCTCAGGCAGATGGTTTATCTCAAGGCAGTAAATGATTCACAGCCCCTGCTGGGGGGTGGGGGGGGGCAGGGGAGTAGAGGAAAAAAAAAAACATCTCCATTGGTTTGACTAAGAAATAGGAGGGATCTTGGCCGTTCTGTCCGCTGTAATGTCTACAGAGAATTGTCCTGGCTGAGACACTCCAGCAAATCAGCAAGGAAGAGCAGGATCTACTTTTCACTTCAGACAGAGGGGAAGAAGTGGGCAGCATGGGGCGGGGAGAGAATGGAGTTGGTGGGAAGTTTTGAAAGAGCTGTGTATTTAAATTAAAGGCCCTGGACCAAGGGAAAAACATGAAAATTCCAGGCACAGAGAGGATTCCTAAAAGTGCTGACCCCTCTCTAGTCAAAGAGAGAACTGGAGAAGTAGTCATGAGAATAGCGGGTGTGAGTGGAAATCCTGAGGGGACAGTCTACTCCAGTCTGACCTGAGTATCTGTTGACTTTGGCTCTCAGATCTCCATTTGTGTATTTGGTGTAAGTGTGTTGGAAACACCTCTCCAACAGCTACATATCTAGTGCTGCAGTGGTCCCATTTCATTCTTCCCAAAAATGGCTGATGGTTAATAAAGCAGAAAACAGACAACTTTATACTTTCATACAAAATTCTTAATTTAGTGGTCAGTTAAACCTTTTTATTATTTGGTTCTCCCTCTAAATAATATGTATTTCCTGTTTCCCATTTGGCAATGGTACTCCCCTCCTTGCCCCTCTGCACCCCATGTCCTCCACTCTCTTTCTCTACTTTCATTTCAGAGGCTGGCAAAATCAGAACATTATTTGATTTTGAAATAGTCACTGCAAAAATTCATGAAATCTTTCTATCTAGAAGTTTTACCAAAAAAAGGTCTGAGCCTTTCTTCTTTTGTGACAGTTCAGGGAGCCTCTTTGTTTTGGGGGAGGGGTTGGTGCTGGTGACAGAGCAGGCAGTCTCTCAAGGACCTCCTCTACCTGGAATAGAAACACCTGATCCCCAGAGGAGGGGCAAAGCATGGAAATGGGAAAAGCTTCTCTGTTTCCTCCTCGAGATCCCCCCTCTGCTTCCTCCTCGAGATCCAGGGGGAGGCCCGGCCATTTTGGCAAATAATGGTGGCTCATTGCCACCACTTAATTATGTGGTTGATTTGGAAAGCCGATTACTGAGAATGTCAAAGAAGAGCAGAACCTTGAAAACTGCTTTTAGATGAGGGCCCTCCTGACACACAGTCTAGGGTGGGGTCCTGGGCACCCGTGCATGCAGGGGTACCTGAAGTCTTTTCTCATCAGCTGTGTGGGATGGACAGTCCCTTCCTCTCATTGGGCAGTGAGGCCTGGGGGTCTGAGGCAGCTTCCGCTTTCTGAGACTACATTACGAAAGCAACTAAGTAACAAGAAATAAGCACCTGGACTATGAAGCAGGTTAGTGCTTTACTGAAGCCAGTGAATACAGAAATGGTCTAACAAATCATAAAACAAGCATAAACCTGAGAGAGAAGGAAGGAGAGAGGACAAGTGTGCATCTTCGAGGTCTAGATACACTGCACTGTTTGAGTGTGCTGGTGTAAGAGTGAACTGCGCTGGCCCTTTCTGGACTTTGACCTCTACGTTCTTTTTTCCTTCCCCTTGGCCTCTGCTTCCTGCGATCAGCTCCACTTCTTCAATAAGCCTCTCCTTGGGCCACCAGATGCTCCTGGGCTTCAGGAAACCCTCATTCATTGGTCCTTCCCCAATGTTCCAGTGACTGGAGGCTCTCTGAGCCCACCCTCACACTGATGATGTGAGCTGGTTCCCGGGATTCATCAACAGCCATGATGGTCCCTGTGCTGCTCACGGAGCTCAGCTAAGGCCTGCCCTGGGCCTGTAGTCTGTGGCTGGGAGTTAAGACCAACCTTTTAAAGGAAGGAAAGAGGATGACTGAATGACAAGGTTTGATTTGTCATGTTTTCTACTTCTAAGAGAAACCACATTCGGAGAAAATGCTCAACCCTAAAGCTGGCATCCATTGATCTGTATTTTTAGTCAGTCTTCTGTGGGGGAATCTTTCTTCTACTTCTTAAGGGAAAATAAAAGTCACTGGAGAGAAACTCCCTCAAATTCTTGCCACACACCTTTTTTTCCACCCATCCCTTTGCAGGCTCCCTCCATCGCAGTTGAAGAGACTGCTCAGCACCACAGTCAGTGCTAAGGCTCTCTCTTTCCCTTCCAGCCTGAAGGGCTTTGCTCCAGTCTAGTCCCTTCTTCTTCCTGCTGCCTCACTTGCTACTGCTTCATTCCATCAGCATTTAAACCCCGCCAAGTTTCTCCCACCCCCAAAACAATGCCCTCCCTTATTTCGCATTCCCTTCTAATGGATTAATTGTATTTTCATCATTCTGTATGCTTGCTGCTCTGGCATCTGAGGCCTTGCTGACCAGGGAGGGTCCACCTCTCTCCAAGTTAGCTAATTTCTAGAGACAAAAAATAACTCACCTGTTCTGTGTAAACTAGCCAATTCAGAACCCATACCCTAACCATCTCTTTTTTTACTTTTTCATATTATTATTTTATTTTTTTAATTTTATTATTTATTTTACAGAGAGAGAGAGAGAGAGAGAGAGAGAGAGAGAGAGAGAGAGAGAGACAGTGAGAGAAGGAACACAGGCAAGGGGATGGCAGAGGGAAAAGCAGGCTTCCTACAGAGCAGGGAGCCCGATGTGGGGCTCGATCCTAGGACCCCAGAATCATAACCTGAGCCAAAGGCAGATGTTTAACAACTGAGCCACCCAGGCACCCCCTAACCACCTCTTTTATGTGGCTCTCACAGGACTGTTGCACTTGGCCCACTCTCCTCCTACCCAAATTACCCCAGGCCCAGGTACCAGACAACCAGGCCCTCTGCTCCAGAGCCAGCTGGAATTAGTCCTGCTGGCCAATCCTAAGCCCATTCCCCCCACCCTTCCTTGCCCTCCTGTAAAAGTCTTCTGCCTGTGTTTTCCTCCATCTCCCTCTGCCCCCTGAATGACCCTGGAGCTTCTCCCACGTGGCCTGGTGTGGCCCTCTTGGGAACTATAACAGTTTTCCATGGCAGCAGTCTCCTGATCTGCTAGCTTCCCATTACTGGAATAATAATGAAAACTAATTTTAAAACATTCACCTACTCACTTATCTGTTTACCTTTGGCTTCAGTCAAGTGTATTGAAACAGCTGTCTACACTCACCGTCACCACTTCCTTAACCTCCACTTTGAAGTTCTCCCATAATCTGGCTTTTCTCTCAGTGTTTCTCTAATACTGCTCCTGTCAAGGTCACTAATAACCCCTTATTGCTAAAATTTAAGGTGACTTTTCTGGCATTATATGATTTAAGCTCTAAGCAGCATCTGATACTGGTAACCACTATGTTCTTGAAGCTGCTTTCCTTTGGCTTTAGTGATCTTTATCTTTTTCACTGCAATTTCTTACAATATTCTATGGGCTGCCTTTGTTTATCTCTTCATTGCAGAATCCACAGAAAATTCAACTTTCTACTTGTCACCTCCACATGGATATCCACCAGCATTCTGAATGGGGATATCCTAAATTGCAATCATAGCTCTGCCCCAAACCCACTCCCCACTGTATTCCCTTTCTCATGAACATCACCATCATTCCTGTTGTCGCCCCGCTGGGTCACAGTCTTGATGACGTCCCCCACTCCTCCCTCTGCTACACGGCACACATCTAGTCAGTCACTGAGGCCTACTATCAGTTTTACTTCTTCAATTTTTCAAATCCATTTATTTCTTTCTCTCCCAATTGACCCTATGTTAGTTGGAGTTCTTTTATCTCTCACCTACTTAATCCAACAGCCTCCTAACTAGTCTCCTCAATTCCATTTTGGTCCCCTTCTTTCATTCTTCCCATTGCACCACAGAGCTCTTTCTACACGTTCCCATCAGAGCACACAATCCCTTTCCTCCACTCTATACCCCTTTGATTGTACCTCATTACCCTTAGGACTCAGTCCAGATTTCTCCACATGACCTCCAAGGACTTTCATCTTGAGTTCTTTGCTTGTTTCTCTTGTCTCCTTTCCTGGCATCCCTCCTGCTCCCCCATCACAGTGAATAGTCAGCTGTGTCCTGAATGCTATTTCTCATCATCTCTTAGCCTTTGTCTGAGCAGTTCCATAGGCTCTCTTTCCTTCTGCTGTTCCTGAAACACTCTAGCTCATTACCAGATCCCAGGTTAGGCATATGAATTCCACCCTAAAGTCTTTTCTGATTTTTAGGTGGTTCCAGAGCCAACAGAATCCCTCCATCAAGAGTCTGACCACACTATTATTTGCCTGGTAGTGATAAGCACCTTGAGGGCAAGCCCATCTCTGGCTCACTGTATGTTTTTCAACACCTCACCCAGTGCTGACACAAATGCTTGCTGAATAAATGACTGTGATTCCACCAATGCTTGTGGGCAAGAGTGGTTCCATGAGATGGCCTGTCCTGAGAACACTAACATTATTGTCCTCATGTCCCTTTCATCATCAAGAATAATACTCATTGAATGCTTACTGTGTGTCATGCTATTTTCCAAGGGTAGGGAAAAAAGCCAGACCACTTCCTTATTTATTCCATTGAAATGGTATTTAAATAAAGTCACTTTCATTTTTCTTTATTCCAGTGGTGCTTACAACTGAGATCATTCTTGTGGGAGAAGCCCCAAGAACTAATCACTGACCTTAAGCAACACTGACCTCAGGGGGATAGATTTCCCAGTTATCCATGATATATTTTGACCATGTGCATCTAACCATTCATTAGAAGCCTGGAAATGTTAAGGCCAAATCATCACCACTTAAAAACACACTTGTTTAGGGCTTATTTTTCAACTGGTGGAACTGGACCATGTTTCCCATCTCTAATTCCCATAATTAAGTCATTAATAAACTAAGCCATCTTTTGAGTTGCTTGTAGAAATGCAACTGCTAATATGACATACTAATATTAATTGCTAATATAGGGGAAAGGAGGTCATTGTGGGGCACAGTGAAGTCACTGCTTCCAAGTTAGTGGAATTGCTGATGACTTCCTAGAGCAAACAGATGTTACTACATGTGAGGTTTTGAGCATATCTGACAGAGGCTAAAAATAATACTGTAACTTATGTATCTGATACCAGCCACTACCATCTCCAGAGTCTTTCTCCACATTTGTTATAAAACAGTTCACAAAGACCTAACGGGAAAAGCCAGGCAATTCCTGGATGAAATTACTCCATTTCATCATCAGAGAGAAGAAACTGGTGCATTTAATGCTTCCCTGCCCCACCATTCAAACTGTGAGCAAAGGTGTCTCAGTCCTCTTGGGCAGCTGTATCAAGTACCATAGACGTGGTGGCTCATAACAACAGAAATTTAGTTCTCCCACCTTTCTCAGTCTGAACAGATTAAGACAAATGGATCTTGTGCAACGGAACTTCCTAGAATAGAGAGGGGACCCCAAAAGAAAGGTGGGCAGTTAGGATTTGGGAGCTAGTGGGAAGAAAAGCTGTTGACCAGAGGAAAGCTGTTCTCAGCAAGAGAAATGGAGGGAGACAAACCTGAAGCCTCCTTCCACTGGGGAGGCCATGATGCCACAGCTGTCACTTGGGGCAGGGCTGGGGGCTGGGGCCAGAAGGGAGACTCTATCAGACTTTCGAGAATGCATCATGGCTCCCTCATCCTCTCTCTCCATAGGGGGACCCTCAGGGGTCCAAAGCAAGTGCCAGGAGGTTAGAGAAGAGGTAGATAAAGGAGATGCTAACAACACCTAATTCTCCACAGCAGGCCTCCAAGCCTGAAGTCAACTTGCATTCGGGTAAGAAATAGGTTGGAGTTAAGATGTTAAACTGTTCTGAACTTTGAAGCTCAACGCCTGTTCTTGGTCCTGAAAAGCTATGGGATCTGACTGAGATTTTATCGGCGGCCTGGAGAAATGGTCTCTGTCTACTCGGGAATGATGGGCAACATTAAAATTGCTTTCATATTCATCGCTGGCTGAGACTTACTTCTTGAAAGAAGTGGGTCACACAGGTATTTTGATATATTGGCTAAAAAAAAATGCAGCTTGACACTCTACAGCTTCTTTTTATGTGTACATAGGTATATACATACATACATACATACATACCATATATACATAATATGACTGTAACAGTTGGAAGCATATTTATTGATGTTCTAGTCCAACTTATTTATTTTGTAAAGCAGGAAAATTAAGTTTTGTTAAGATCTCTTTCAGTTTCCATGTTCTGTGATTTTACAATATGGACAGTCACTCATAAAAGATACTGAAACAAACCACACTTGTCTCCTACTAGGTTATCTTTTTCTTTTTTTTTTTTTTTTATGATTATATTTATTTGACAGAGAGAAACACAGCCAGAGAGGGAACACAAGGAGGGGGAGTGAGAGAGGGAGAAACAGGCTTCCTGCCAAGCAGGGAGCCTGATGTGGGGCTCGATCCCAGATCTCCAGGATCATGATCTGAGCTGAAGGCAGTCGCTTAACCAACTGAGCCACCCAGGTGCCCCGCTACTAGGTTATCTTAAAACAGAGTGAAGTAACCTCTGGTGTCGGAGACATGCTCCAGACATCAGCTGGTTCACTGCTTCTGCAGAAAACATAAGGATGCTTGCTGCTTTTTCTTTTCTTTCTTTTTTTAATAGACTGGTGATCTGTCAGCCTAAATAACAACATAACTAATAATTACAATAATATTTGACCAAGAGCCAAGCCTGGGAGTCCCAAAAAAAGAGTCCAACATTGCCCTTATTTTAGATAAGATTATTTCTGTTCACCTTCAGAGAACTTTTGGGTCCCACCCACCCAAAGATTTAGGCTTGCAGGGTTACAAGATGTCAGTCTTCCACAGAAACTTGGTTCTGCATTCCTGAGCTCTTTTCCCCATCCCAAGGGCAGAGGCAAAGGTGCAAGGATATATCAAAGATCTTTAGGCAGGAAAACAGAAGTAGACAATGATGGTACTTCATTAATCTCATTCCTTCTCAGTTCTCCATTTAACATCATCAGATTCTCTTTGTTACAGCTCATGAACCACTTACCATGGGTATTATGGTGATTGGTGGGAGTGGGAAGAGATGGCTGTCTTCTTCTGCAGCTTGGCAAGCATTCTGTGGTTGACATAAAACCAAAAATCCAAATCCCACTTCCCTTCTCTTCTTAGGCCCCTAAGGTCTGGTGACTAAGTGGTTAAAATGTCAGAGGAAAAAGGCAGTCATCTGTAGCTGTGTGTCAGGGCCTTGGATATCTGAAAAATACTGAGTGCGGTGAGGGATGTGTGGAACTTTCCCTGAGAAATCCCTTTGGCAATGCACAGATAGAACCCAGTGGTGTCTCAGTGGCCTGACAGACTAAAAGAGGAGGAGGTCCCGAACACCAAGACCTCTCTTGTGGCCTGAGGGGTTCCTCCGGCACCACTTGAGCTTGACTGTACAAAAGAAGTCTCTTTGGCCTTCCAGAGTGTACAGGTTCCCAGAGTGACCCTGCCCAGGCTGCTCATCACCAGGAATTCTGAAGTGTTGGCTCTACAAGCAAAGCCCACAACCACTCGTTGGTTTGCTGAGATTCCCTACACAAGACAACAAAGAGCTTTTCCAGGAAAAAAGATGTCTTAACAGCAAAAAGCTACTACTAGAGTAACTTCTAAACCTCAGTGATTTAAGACGAGACAAGCTATTTCTTGAAAACACTGAAGACCATTTGGGTCTTTGGCAGTTTTTCTCAGAACATGTCAGGCAGTGGTTTCACCATCTATGGCCTCAGAGGTCTCCACTGGGGCCTGTGCATCTTAGTCTTGGCAATGGAACAGAGGGAGCATGAATGGCCCTATGAGAGGGTTTAGGGAGTTCAGACACATCACGGTCACTCATTCAGAATCAGCCCATGACTCATCCCGCTGCAATGGCATGGACAAGTGGATTTGCCACGTGCCTAGTAAGAAGAGGTCACCACGGTACTGGTGGCACCGGTGGTCTCAGCAGCAGCCAGGTGAGCTCCCTGGGGGTGGAGGGGAGGGGGAGCAGGGTATGCGAGGACTATGAGCCACAGGGCCTGCGCAGGGAGGCTGGCCCAGCCACTTAGAGCTGTAAGGCAGAGTACTGGTCCTGATCTCATGGGACTGTTGTGAGGGTTCCAGAAGAAGACTCCCATGAGTACTGGACTTAGAACCACAGCTGCACAGAAGTGAATGACTGAGGAATAGTAGATGTTTATGAATGGGAAGCACCTACACCAGGCCCCACAGAAGAACATGAGTTGCTTTGGTTTCTCCTCTCTCTTATTTATCACTTCAACTAAAAATGTTCTGTTCTGCTCTTTTTTTTTTTTTTTTAAGTAGGATCCATGCCCAGTGTGGAGCCCAACATGGAACTTCAACTCACTACCCTGATATCAAGCCCTGAGCTGAGATCAAGTCAGGTACTTAGCTAACTAAGCCACCCGGGCGCCCCTAAACATGATCTAATGTCTGAGGTCCTTCCTGGACCTCCATCTGCTTCTCCTTTTCTTTCCTATTTTCTTCTTTGCAGCAGCTTTGGATGGCTGTTTCCATTCTGGATTTTAATTTCCTCCATCACGCACCCTTGGGCTGTAAAAATCTCCTTTGCTTATGTTCTATCCTCTGGCCTCCAATTCCCTCCCCACCATCAAATACCTCTCGAAAACCTCCTCTTAATGAGACTTTGTTTTTACTGCCCATTTAAAGACTCTTTCTAAATTAAGTGGCATGGTCCCCTCTGGTTTTCTACTTTTTTCTCTGTATATTTTATCAATTCTCACAGGAAATGGACCCCAGGAGAAAGAGGGCTATTAGCAGCAGCAATGCCAGGAATTGGCAATCAGATTTCATGGAGTTCCTTGGACACTGATGGGACAAAGTCAGAAAATAGAACCCAAGATAATTAACAGTCTTTGTTACTGCCTCACCCGTGTAAATGCAACCTGGAGAATTTTGGCTGGCTTCCTCACCGCATTTTGTTTTATTCACAACTGTGGCTTCCTCATCCTGGAACAAGGCACATAATGGGTATTCACGATTTTTTTGCTAAAATAATCAATCTCTGTCTGCAGAAGGGAGAGGTAGCAGCAGAAGGTAAGTGGTAAATGAAAAGAAGGGAATATTTATGAAAGACTACTTAGTTTCTTCTGGTATTCTGTGCCACAACTTTTTATGTAATTTTTAATTACAATATTAAAGTCATTATTAGGAAGTATTGTTCCCTGCATCAGAAAGTATATTAGTAGGGGCACCTGGGTGGCTCAGTCCTTAAGTTTCTGCTCAGGTCATAATCCCAGGGTCCTGGGATCAAGGCCCATATAGGGCTTCCTGCTCAGTGGGAACCCTGTTTCTCCCTCTCCCACTCCCCTGCTTGTGCCTCCTCTCTTACTATTTCTCTGTGAAATAAATAAAATATTCAGAAAAAAGGATATTAGTAGTGTTCGAAGGGCTAGCACATTTTATACAAATATATGTCTTAGGAACTAAATGGCCACTCTTCTTCATCACATTATTCATTTTCTCTTAAAAATGTAAAAAAGAGGGGCACCTGGGTGGCTCAGTTGGTTAAGCGACTGCCTTAGGCTCAGGTCATGATACAGAAGACCCAGGATTGAGTCCCACATCGGGATCCCTGCTCGGCGGGCAGCCTGCTTCTCCCTCTCTCACTCCCCCTGCTTGTGTTCCCTCTCTGGCTGTGTTTCTCTCTGTCAAATAAACAAAATCTTAAAAAAACAAAAAACAAAACAAAACAAAACTGTAAAAAAGACACTTCCTCCATATTCACTTTAATTGAAAAAAAGGTAATTACCCATATATTCTTGCCAGGGAAATTTTAAAGTAATAAAAAAAAAAAACTCAGAGAAAAGCATTATGTTCTAAGTTAATCCTGATTTTTAAATGATTTGTATAGTCACCTTTCAAATGTTTAAGATAAAACATACTTGAGAAGCTTCCTGACATTTTGTTCTAAGTTTCTCTTCTCATAAGTACCAGCGTTACGCTGAAAACAAAGAAGAGACAGATGATTTTTAACTTTATGCCTGCAAGTGCACATACTTAGGTCTATGAGACTTAAAGCCATTTCTCTACCATCGGAGGACTGCTTTCAAAGCTGACAGATCTTCCAGGCCTCTTTCCTTCCTTCTCCCTCTTCCAGAGTTCATATGCACACCCACAGAACGTTTCACAGGTTAAGAGAAATGGGATCACAGAAATCTGTTTTGCCTCTTGTGAGCCTCTGTGTTAAAAAGGTTTGCATCAGGAGAGAGAATGTATTGGATAATCTATTTAAAAAGCTGTGAACTGGAGGGTATTATGCTGAGCGATATAAATCAATCAGTGAAAGACACTTATCATACGGTTTCACTCCTCTGTGGAATATAAAAAAGTACAGAGGATCATAGGGGAAGGGAGGGAAATCTGAATGGGAAGTCATAGACAGGGAGAAAAACCGTGAGAAACTCTTAACTACAGGGAACAAAGGGAGGTGGGTGGACAGATGGGGTAACGGTGATAGGCATTAAGGAGGGCATGTGATATGATGAGCACTGGGTGTTATAGGCAACTGATAAGTTACTGAACACTGTATCTGAAACTAATGATGTACTACATGTTGGTTAGCTGAATTTAAATTAATAAAAAAAAGCTATGCCTCAAGGAGTACCAGAAGAATCTCTCTCCTTTTTGCTGGGGTAACTACCATTGCTTCTTCTGTCCCTCCACCCCAGGCAACTCTCTCCTTGGCCCCTGGTTTGGGCTGGGAACCATAGAGAAGGGCTGATGAAAGCCTGAGCTTCCATGTCCACTCCTCCTCTCCCGACCCCACCCTCTTCTCACTTCCTACAGAGTCTCAGCCATTGGCTATCCTTTCCTGAACAGATCCACTGATAAGGAAGTGGAGTCAAATTAGCACAAAGTATCATTTAGAGAAAGAAATACTCAGCAATGACAACACTTTGGACAGTGGCACAGCTTTGTCAAATATGTCAAGTTTTTGGTTTTGGGGTTTTTTGTTTTTGTTTTTTCCTAACCAGTACGGTTACCACTTTATAAGAACCAATCTAGATTTCCTCATACTCAGACCCTATACCTCCGGCTTTAAGCTTCAGGATCTTGAAGAGGTACAATGTTAATACTCTGGATTATCATTTCACTAAATTGCTACTTTTCCACTGTGGGAATTTCTAACATGAAAATGTATCCTAAGAAAATAAAGTTTGTTTTTTGTTTTGTTTCATTTTGTTTAAATAAAATGCTATAGAGGTGCCCAGCTGGCTCAGTTGGAGGAGCATGACACTCTTGATCTTGGGGCTGTGAGTTTGAGCCCCATGCTGGGTATAGAGATTATTTAAAAATAAAATCTTCCAAACAAACAAACAAACAAATAGCCATATAATAATTAAAAAAAAATAAAAGCAGAGAAACCATTTAAGAATTAACATTTGGGGGGCACCTGGGTGGCTCAGTTGGTTGGGCGACTGCCTTCGGCTCAGGTCATGATCCCGGAGACCGGGGATCGAGTCCCACATCGGGCTCCCTGCTCGGCGGGAAGCCTGCTTCTCCCTCTCTCACTCCCCCTGCTTGTGTTCCCTCTCTGGCTGTGTTTCTCTCTGTCAAATAAATAAAATCTTTAAAAAAAATTAAAAAAATTAAAAAAATGAACATTTGGACAAAAAAAAAAGAATTAACATTTGGTTTTACTTGGGAAAATGAATAAAGGAAACATCATTTAAAAGGGGAGTTGGGAAATCCTGAAGGGAGAGCTGCCACACACTACCACTTACCCCTGTTTGCAGACCCCACTAGGAAGAAGCACAGCTAAAACTTCCTAGGAGGCTGAGGCTTACTTTACCATTTCACAAGGGGAAGGACATTTTCTCCTTGCCCGGAAACAGTCCAGCCAGTGACAACTACAGCAACTCAGCCAACGAGAAGCTGCCACAACCCCAAACTCTTGCCTTCTTCCAGTGGTCTTCTGTTTCCAACACCCCTACCAATACCATCTGTATCCCTATAAAAGAACACTCCTCTCCTTAGTTCTCTGGACTGGCCTATGATCAACACAGTTTGTGTGTCCAGAATTGCAATTCCCCTATTCCCAAATAACCTCCTTTTGCTGGTATATTGGCTAGTTTATTTTTAAGGTTCACATGTTAAAAGATAATTTATTGGCTTCAAATTTTAAAAATGACCAAAACGGAGAGTATACAGTTTAAATGACTTTTTTTCTTCTAATAAATACAGGAAAATCCTCACAACCTCATATAAATTTGTTTTATCCTTTATAAGTTACTTTTCCTACAGCATCTACCACAGGGTAAACAGTCAATAAATGTCTGCTCAGAGAACGAATGACAGCATAAATACATTACGATCATCTGCTTCTGATCCAGAACAAACTAAAGCAAGAACAGAGAAGAGGTGCAGAAACAGATAATTTCCAGATCTCGACGTTAGAACTAACTCACAAGAGGCTTTCCTGCCTGAGTGATGTCTGAGTTCTTGGGTTGCATGATTTAAACTAACCTTTCTTTTTACCAACAAGCAGTGACTGGTTACGCAACCAGCTAATAATTCAGACTCATAAGTGAGCCTGGCTCATAAATATAAGGAGAACCTAGGGTATCCCCTTGATTCTAGGAGAATCAGCCCTAGGAAAGTCATTGTCACATTCATTTCCTACCTGCCTTCTACCCCTTCCCAAGGGCTGGTAGTCATCTCTTAGCTAGAAGGGTAGTTATGGAGGGAAACTATGCATTTCCTGAGTATTACAGGGCGTGGGGGTAACTACAAGACCAGACGTGAACCGACAGATGCTGCCTACCTCATCACCAGGCTACCTACCTTGAACAGAAAACGGGACTAAATTGAGCTGTGAGCTGTCACAAGGTAACACGGAGAAACCATTCATCCATGCATTCTCACTAAGGTGTGATCTGGCTCAGGATGAGCTCTAAGGGGAACTCGCATTCTGAGTGCAGTGTTGAGTCGCACATTCATGTATTATATGGGTTTCACTGACCCTTGGATTATATTCTATCCCACAAAAATTACAGTTTAATACAGTAAAACCTACGTATGATTCCTGTGCCTCAGCAGCGTTTGCAAAAGGATATATTTTTAAAATATCACAATCTGCTACACAATTCCAGGTATCTGTCTCTCTCTTCGACAGCGGCTTGGAAGGAACAGGCCCCAGGACGCCCCTTCCTCCGGCCTCCGACACCCCGCAACCTCTTTTCCAGTCGCACCCTTCGGAACCCCCTTCTCCGCCAGGCTCCGCCTCCTGGAGAGCCAACACCCTGTGGCGAATGGAGCCCCGGTAGTGTCCCCCGACCCCAGCAGGGGCTCCCACCTCCACCTGACTCCACCCTGGGGGGTCCCTGCGCGTGCCCTGCACTGACCTCTCTTGGGGGGGGCACCTCAGCGGGGAGCACGTGGCTCTGTCGGCGGCCACTCCCGCCGGCGGGCGGAGGAGAAGCTCCAGGGCCCCGGCGTGGCTTGGGGACGCCAACCCAGCGGCCGGAGGCACCTCTTCCGGGACGGGTGCAGGCCTTGCCCGCGGGAGGGGTCGAACCCGGGTCTCCGACCCGTTGGCACACGTGCCGCCCCGCGGTCTGCGGCCGCCCGCCCAGAGCCCGGCCTCGAGGCGCAAGTGTGGCCCGTGGAGAAGATGGCCGCCGTCGGCCGACCCCCGCGGGTGGCCCCCAGGCTGGGCCCGCGGGCGTCTCCTCACGTGGCTCCCCCTCAGGCATCACCGGGAGCCTTGCTCGGAGGGGCCTCGGGGCGCCGCCCTGATGTCTGGGCTTCTGTCCGAGCCTCTTCTTGCGGCCACGGGCCTCTGCTCAGCCACCCGGAAGCCCTCTCCCAAGCCGTAGACCAAATGGAAACAATAAAGCTTTTGCAGAAAATAAAATTAAAGTGCTCTTATATCTAAAATATTGCCCCCCTAAATGTTATACCCAATGGTATGCTGGTAAACCAGATCTCAAATAAAAGAAAGTCCTGATTTGTAGTGTTTTCCAGAGTCCGTGGTGTAAATGTTCCCATCAGGGCCAATGTCAAGCCACCAATGGTTGAACATCCCATTCATAGACTTCTTGGAATAACTGGACTTAACAACAATCTCCTGCAAGCTGGTAAAAGCTGGCTCTGGCATATCCAAGGAAGCAAAATCTCATTTATTATATAAGCCTTTGTTAGAACAGTAGAAAGGGCTTATGGAAGTTTGACTCTTTATCTTGAGCTAGTAGAATGCGGCAAGGGGAGGCGGTGCTCCCTAAACTCTCCACTAATGAATGAATGGGCTAGCTCTCGGAAACTCAGGAGCTGGACATTCAATGGAAGGGAGATTCTTTACATCTTTTCCTTTTTTCTTTGCATTTCTATTTTTTCCTCCTCAAAGTCGCTTATTCAGAGAACATCCAGGTAGATATCTTAGAGCGAACTATTTCAACACATGAGAACATTCCCTTGGTTTTTAGCTTTTCTGGAATTCAAACGCTTGCTGGGCTTTGTCATAGAGATTTGAGACAAATCCTCTGGCAGCCTCCTAGCCCTAAACCACAGTGCTGATTGGCCTCACTGCACTTTCTGTTACTCTTACGTACTTTCAGAAACTTCTTGCCTAGCTCTGCAGCTTGAATAAGTTCTACTTTCAAATATGGTTAGTGTTTGGCTCCATAGTGGTGCTCCTGAAGTCCATTTTTAGGGTTTAAGCTTCTTTTTTTAACCTGATTGAGCATAATGCCTGTAGACTCTATATCTCATCAGTAGGTTGGCTTAAATCCTGAAGAAGTAGAGAAGTTACAGTTGGTATCTCCTGGGACATCTTGGAGCAACATCTTCAGTATTAGTCAAGGGAAATGGGTGTCATCTGGGGTGAGACCAGTTCTTTGTTTATCGCAGAGAACTATTCTTTGGGCTCTAAGATGTGGCTTTCCTTCTTCATAAACTGTCTTTTTATTATCAGCATCTAAATAGTTGGTAAATATAATTGATTTCTCTTTAAAAGCTTTTTTGGGAGTACTTTTATATATCCCATGAAATAGAAATGATGGAGATAATTTCCTTTCCTCATTTCCTTTATGTCACTCACCACTATGTCTCTGGTGGTGATTCAGCTTCACTGCACCAAAGACACTGTTTATGATCATCTGTATCTGGGCTCAGTTCTTGCATTCACTGACCACGTGCAGCCAGCTACTCTCTACCTTCTCACCTTATAGCTGGCCTCACATCTTCAAATCTCCAAACTCCAGCTTCCCATCAGTAAAGACAACATGTTAATCTACCTTGGCCCCAAAGGGAAGCAGCAGTGTTTTTTTTTTTTTTTTTTTTTTTTTCCTTTCTCTCATTTTTCCTAGTTGTGGACCACTAGCAATTGCAAGGTGATTTACCATTCACCATTAATAAAATTTTTACTAGGGATTTGATCATTAACAAGCTATTTCCTGTTTTTCACACTTTAGTGTGAAAACTACCTTTGTTGTTCTGATGACAGTTGTGCTAATATACCATGCTGGCTGGAAACTTTTGAGCTTTTTATACAATTTATTCATTGACTTTTCATATTTGGTCTTTGGGAATTTCTTAAAGTTCAGCTGTCTAAAAGACCAAGGTTGGGTGGACTAAAATAGAGGTCAGAATGGGAAGGCATTTTCTTTGAAAACAATAGTTTTGATAGAAACATAAAGTTTGCTGACAGTCTTCATCTCTCTGTATTAATATTTCTATGCCAATGTCTAGGAAATATGTGAATCTGATGGAATTTCCTGATTTTATTTTATTTTTTAAAGATTTTATTTAGTTGAGAGAGAGAGTGAACACATGAGAGGAGGAGCAGAGGGAGAGAGACAAGCAGACTTTGTGCTGAGTGTGTAGCTGGTACGCAGAGCTTGATCCCACAACACTGAGATCATGACCTGAGCCAAAATCAAGAGTTGGTAGCTTAGCCCACCTGAGCCACCCCAGCACCCCTAAGGAGAAAGATCATTTTACTTGAAGGCAATAAGAGAGGCTAACTACTACATGTGAGAGCTACTATCATGTGTTTTTTGCTTTTTTTTTTTAATTTAGTTTTTAACCTGAGTGTTACATTTTATGCTAAGTTCAAATATACTCCTTCTTAATTACCCTATTTAAGCTCTATGGTAGATTCCAAATGGTTGTTTTCAAGACTGCCTTTAAAATGCCAAGATGCTCTTGCTTAAAGACATGCACTGGTAAACTTCAAAGAGCAGAGGCAAAATCAATGATCATGTTTGTATTTCTGGAAGGCACAATGTTTCTAATCAGTCACTTGGTGAGGTTTTCTAAAATTGTGTATCAGGCAGTGATTTAAAAGAGTTGGAAATGATGATAAGCTAGAGTCACAGAAAGCTATTTATATTGGCTGAGTTCTATGAAAACAAGAGCATTAAAATTTAGTGTTTACAGGGAGAAAAAACATCTATGTTACACCAGGTGATTACCGAAGGGAAATAAAGAAAATGGGGGGAAATCCTACCTTCCAACAACTCTTAACTAGTTAGCGCAAATTACTGAATTGGTGGACTCTTTCCACAAATATTAACATTAGCTCCACTCTGCCTATACAGCTTTTAGGCTGAAAGAATAAATTGAGAAAAGGGTGCTTTGCCAAAAGATGTATCATACCAATGACATTTCTGGAACAGGAAAACAATGATTTGAGAATATGTATGTGGACTATGGGACTAGAAAGACTCTGCCATTAGCTGTGTGACTTTGGGCAAATTAACTTCTTTCTTTGCCTTGGATTCCTTGTGTGTACTTGGATAATATAGGTTGATGTAATGATCCCAATGAAATAATATACAAAAGTTATGATTTTTATGTGTATAAATAAATGATATGTCCTTAGCAAGGAAGCGAAATAAAAGAGGTAAAACAAGAGAATAGTAATTTTAGATGAAGAACTTGCTTGACATTTTTTAAGTTGGGCACAAACCAGCAAATACCTAATATCTGATTCTATCAGTAGAATATTGGCTGAGGATAAATCTACCCCAAACAAGCCACTTTACTCAGCAGCAAAAGGGTAACTGCTCTATTTAAAAAGTTGGTAGTGGGCAGCATATTACTTCTTCATAGCTGACAAAAGATCCTTAAATCAACTTCAATGAGCAGGCCTAACATTATAAAATGCTATGTATGGGGGCGTCTGGGTAGTTTAGTCAGTTGAATGTTTGACTCCCAATTTCAGCTCAGGTCATGATCTTTGGGTCATGGGATTGAGCCTTGCATCAGGCTGCGTGCTCAGCAGAGTCAACTCATGATTCTTCCCCTCCTTCTCCCTTTGCCTCTCCCCCTGAGAGCATGCTCTTTCTCTCTCTCAAATAAATCAATCTTAAAAAAAAAAAGAAAGAAAATGCTATGTGTGTATACATAGGTGCAAGTGTTGGAGGATGGTGGCTTTTCCAGAGCTATACACAGGTATGGTTTCTTTGTTTTTTAAATTGCTTTAGCCTCTTCTCTATCCACTTGGTTAAGGGAACTTAAATGATCACTTAGGGACTGAGCTTTGGTTACTGTGGTAATGTTTTGGATAATTCATGAATATTCCAATTCTCCCCTTTCCTGCCCGTGGAAGGATTGTATCTGCTTACCTCATGGAGTTAGGCATGTCCACATGACTTGATTTGGCAAAAGAAATGTAAAAGGAAGTGATGACACTCACCTCACACTTCCTCTGCTTTTGTCACCAAGGACGTGCACGCCGAAGTAGAATCTACATCTTGCCAACTCCATCAGCTGGTATGGGACATGTATTGTGAATGAGGACTGTCAGCCCACGAGAGTTGGGGATTGTTTATTATTGAAGCAGAGGCTGGCCTATCTTGACAAAGCTAAAGCAGTCTGTGGCTGGGTATCCTACTTGCAAGAGCACAGATTCAGAAGTAACCAGGTGACATAAGAGAACCACCTAACTGATACTTAACAGAGAGTGAATCTTCAAAGATGCAGCCCACAAACAAAACACAAGAGGAAATCCTTCAGAATCTATGTCCTATGAGCTCTTCTGTTTGCCCTCCCTACCACCCACTAGCTTGGGTGACTGGTCAAAGGCTTTCTCTTCTATAATCCCTAATTCAGACTACTATCATAGGCAAAATGGGATTGTGGACTAGTGACCTCTTTATTATCACTTTTACACCTCTCTACCTTGCCACCTCCCTCTCTACATCTCTATTTCCTTTACTTCCTTCTTTCCCGGAAACAAAACAAAACAAAACAAGACAAAACAAAACGACTGAGTGCCTATTATGTGCCAGGTACTGTATACATTTCTAGAAGTACAAAGCCAAAGAACTATGATTTGGCCTCAGAAGAGCTTCTATTTAGTTAACGGCACAGTCTGACCTCTCTCAACAAATAATGCTAATATAAAATGGTTAAGTATTGTACTTGAGCTATTTACAGAATAACATAGAGCCTTAGAAATGACATGGAATTGGGGCTCCTGGGTGGCTCAGTTGTTAAGTGTCTGCCTTTGGCTCAGGTCATGATCCTGGGGTCGTAGGATCAAGCCCTGCATCGGGCTCCCTGCTCAGCGGGAAGCCTGCTTCTCCCTCTCTCACTCCCCCTGCTTGTGTTCCCTCTCTGCTGTGTCTCTCTCTGTCAAATAAGTTAGAAAAACAACAACAACACAACAACCTTGAAAAAAAAGAAATAACACAGAATAACTATGATCTTATACATCTAGGCCTTGAAGTTTAAATCAATCCAAACAACAAGCAGTAAAATTTACAGTTAGTAGTAATCTTTCAAATTTTACTAAGTCATAAGGTTGAGAATGTCTTGACTAGGCGGAGACCGTTATTCTCAAACTGAAAAAAGAATGATTAAATACACAGAGTATTTGAGGAATGTATGAGAAATTCCTATCTTATTCTGTTAGGCCAGGATGTAGACTCTTCCAACTCACATGATCTTCTCACTATTATACAACAATCATATCTAAAAATGACAATAAGTGGAAATAATCAAATAACAAAGAAGATACATAAACACTGGCAAACGATTTGGACTGTAGCCAGGATCAGGAGATGTTAGAAAATATTTTACAGAAGCTGTACATTTAAAAGCTATAAACTCTGACTATTAAAGGAATTTGCTACTTTAATTTTAATTGTTTCATCAACCTAAGGTAGAATTGCAATAAATGTAAAGAAAAAGTATGGAATATGTTTTTCTGTTGTTTTTATTCAGCAAAGCATATATTTTTAAAACAAAATCATTCAAGAAAAAAAATTTGCTGATGCCACAATGCAAACGAATCATAGCAAAGTTTCCCCGCTGATAACATATTGTGACTTTTTATTTTGGCATAGAGATGCCGCAGAAACTCACAGACTTAAAATATATATACAGTCAAAGATTCCAAGCACTTATTTGGGAAATATCATTGGAATAAGGAGTTATAAAACTGTGACTGGTTTCTAGAACACAATTTACTAAATCCATCTTTGCTCTCACCAACTAGAATAATCTCAACCTCTGATGGTTGAAAATATATATAATCTCTATTTTTACAGCTGGTGACCTACAGTTAATTTTCATCAGTGGTGGGACTGGCCAAGCTTGCACTGTCTTCGGCTACTGTACTGTGTCCTCTTTGGCTTGGAATAGCAGGAAGCACTCGATTTGTCCTTAGCGGTCCTGCAGACAGAACTGCAGAGAAAGAACAGAACAAGAGCCTTTCAGGGTTTGCTTCCCTCAGAGTCTCAGGAGGAATAGTGGGAGAATGAGGTTTTTTCTAAAGGAGTGGAGGCAGTTCTAAGGAGCTTGCCTTGGTCAGAGCCTGACTGCTGGAGAAAGCTGTGTTTCCGTATCCATTCAGGCTTCCCACAAGTCATCAGAGATGTCAAATATGCAGAAACACAAGACGGGGCCAAGTTTGATCAAAACACATTGGGCCGTGCGTGCCTGGCCGAGCTCTCTTTTCCTGGGGTGGGGCAGCTGTTGATGGCCAAGTCAGCACAACACTCTAAATGAGCCCCAAGACATCTATACTATACTACCCTTTTACGCAAACCTCAAAAGGTTCTCCGGGTTCTCTTAGGAAAAGCCTCTGTACCTTTCCCTTTCTTTTTCATAGAGCTAAAGTTGATCAAAGATCTTTATCTCCTTTCTTTCCTTACCTTTAATTGTGGAGAGGAAAAAGCTCCTGGGCTCTGCCAAAGAAAACCCCCTGTCTGGTTTCTCCAAGCCCCACCAGCATTCGAGGCGGAGTGACTACTTAATTAGATATCTATGTGAGTCATTTCTGCTTAAAGGTAAGGTCAGGCTTCAATTTCATCCAGTGTTGATTTCACACCATCCCAAACTCTCACTTTACACAGATCAGTAAAAGCAGAGGAATGGATCTGAGATTTTGGTTTAGGCTACAAATGCTTTGTGTGAGTTTGGACATACATCGTCCCCTCTCCCTTTCCTTATCTACGGAGGACAGGGTTACCCTAAGACCCCATGTTCAGTTGTTTTTACCTAAGGAATCCTAGAACCCCTGATTGGTCCCTTCCAAATTACAGCCTGGGGCAGAAAAGACATATAGGCTACTTATTCTGTGCAAACAGTTGCCAGTGTTTTTTCCATCTGTTACCTCATGTGATCCTCCTAACAACCTTTTCAGGCTAGGCAGTGTTCCTATAGGCTAAGGGAAGAAACAGAAGGTTAAGAAACTTGTCTGGAACAGGGCAGCTCTTAAATCATCCAACCTCTGCAATTACGAGGGTATGGAGATAGAGAGCAAGAGAGCAAGAGAAAGAGCGCGCGCGAGAGAGCGAGAGAAAGTACCCGCATGCTTGCGAATGTGCTATAAATAACAGGGCTGGGACAGAAAGAAAAGGAAGGAAGAAAATTAGAATCCAGTAAGTATTGCTTGTTTGCATGACTCAGCTGACTCGGTGTCTTATAGCTTTGCTCCTGGCTTTGCTACTTACTACCGAAGAAATGCTGGGCAAATCATGTAACCTCTCTGAACTCAGTCTTCTCATCGGTACAATGCGAATAATAACAGAACCTTCCTCCTGGTACAGATATGACATATACAAACTCAGAATTTCTGCGTGTGGGGCTCAGAAATCTACTTTATAACAAGTACCTGGTAATACTTGAAGCATACTCAAACTTGAAGGTTACTGGCTGAATAGAATATATTTAATATTTTATATTTAAGAATTTTTTGTACAAAATATTATAAAATAAATCAATAATGTCAAAAGCAGTATGGGTGAAAGCATCTCCGTGATTATTCCCTTCTGTTTAGGGATGCATAGCTTCTGAGTATAGGAATGACACATCTTTGTATCTGTTCATCATAAGGAAAGCAATGTCAAGGGACCAGTCTTAAGAGAAGAATTTTTAAAGCACCTTCTTAAACACATTAAATAGTACATAGCAAAATAAACTTCAATCATTGTTTTTATAATCCAAACACAAAAATTCCTCAAGGGGGGCAGTATTTTTTTTCCTAAACAAACATCACCAAGTTGGATGAAGCTTTAAAGACTGTCTCTCTTCTATTTTCCTGTAATTTACAAGTTTTGGCGCCTGATGTCCCCTCAAAAAAATGAAAGTAAACTGAAATAACATAGTTGCGTCTAGACATGTTAACGCTTGCAAAGGAAGCCAAAGAAGATTCAGATTACTTACATTTTTGGTCTGGCAGGGGAGCTAGGTTGTTCCGGGTGATAGGAAGGTCCTTGATCTGGGGTCTGTTTGGGGAGAGATGCTGAAAATTTTGTCCTGGGGACAAAAAGAATTGTATTAATTATTTGAGATAACCAAGTTCAAATTACAAAATCCAATAGATTAGAGAATCATGAAGTTGTTAGAGATCATTGGGTTTAAGATGTTAACAAGAACAAAAATCATAACAGCTACACTTTATTGAGTTTCTACTATATGCCAGTCACTGTTTCAATGAAAAAGAAAGATGTCAGAAGTCAATTCTTTTTTTTTTTAAAGATTTTATTTATTTGACACACAGAGAGAGAGAGAGAGAGATCACAAGTAGGCAGAGAGGCAGGCAGAGAGAGAGAGAGGAGGCTGAGAGAGAAGAGGAAGCAGGCTCCCTGCTGAGCAGAGAGCCCCATGCGGGCCTCCATTCCAGGACCCTGAGATCATGACCTGAGCCAAAGGCAGAGGCTTTAACCCACTGAGCCACCCAGGTGCCCCAGAAGTCAATTCTTGAATAAATTCGTTGAAATAAAATTTTATAAACAAGCACAGTTGGCCACCCATTCTATAAAACTTAAAGTTTGAAAAATAAAATAGGGTAGGGCGCCTGGATGGTTCAGTGGATTAAGCCTGTGCCTTCAGCTCAGGTCATGACCTCAGGGTCTTGGGATCGAAGCACACGTAGGGCTCTCTGCTCAGCAGGGAGCCTGCTTCCTCCTCTCTCTCTGCCTGCCTCTCTGCCTGCTTGTGATCGATCTCTCTCTGTCAAATAAATAAATAAAATCTTTAAAAATAAAAATAAAATAAATAAATAGAATAGTATATAAAGTATAACATATTAATCAGATCTGTGGTGAAAGCACAAATAAGTAGGCTATATTCTTCTAGATCAGTGTTTCTCAAGGCTGACTGCACATAGGAATTATCCAAGGAGTTAAAAAAAAACAAACACTGCTGCCCTAGCCAAACCCCAGATCAATTAAAAGAGAATCTCTGGGACTGGGATAGAGCAGTCAGATTTTTATCAGTTCCCAAGGGATTCTAGTATGCAATAGGATTGAGCATCACTGCCCTAGAAGATGGGATCTGGCTGAAGTCACTCAGGAGATGGCTACTCTCTAATTTACGCTACACGTGGTGCTGACCCGGAGCCCTGCCCACTGGCTGTTGGGAGCCAATGGTTAAAATTTCAGGAATTTAGTGAACTAGTTGACATCACAGTGGCGGCTCAGGGCGGCATCGGTCATGGTAGAAGTATTTACCCCATTGACATCAGCAAGCACTAATTTTTCTCCTGGAGAGTCAGCTGTTATTTATTGACACACTACTGATTACAAAAGAGCAATCTAAATCGCTGAAAGTAGAAAGGAATATCTAAGGAATTTAGGTCCTTTTAAATAGTTGACCAAATGGGACAGGGTTAGACTCATTTGCCAGCTTGGACAAGAGATGCTCCCTCTCTAAACCTCAATCTCCTGACCTACAAAATGGTGAAAATAATTGTATCTGTCTTTTTCACTTGTCATACAAATTAAGTAGGAGAACAAATATAAAGCATTTAGTTTCCAAGGTTAATGCTCATGAAACATAGTAATAATCACAGTTTTATTCTGTGGAGTGTTTAACATGGTCTCCAGGAGAGAGGGGATTGTATTCATTTGATCTTTTGCCTCGAAGTCTTGTAAGAATCAAAACAAGTACAGGACTGCTCATAAGTTTAGTTCTTCTGCCTGGGCCAAGTACTCCTTAGAATAAGTGGGGGAAAGCATTAGCCAAGATCCACTGTCCATCCGTGTAGAAGAGTCCAATAACATATTGTAAGGGCAGACATCTGAGCACTGCTATTTGATGAAAATTGAGCAAAATTTACAGTCTCTCTGGCAGATATATTTTTATTCCTTTGTATTCTAAAGGTCAAATAACTTCATAAGCTACTATTTTAAAAAAAGCATCCTTGAGTAGAATAACAGTAAGCAATTTAAGCAAGTACCCATATCAACTCATACCTTATTTATCCATGAACATTTGAGCAGAAATTTGCAAAACCAAGAAACGAGAAGATGATAATTATGGATAATGTTTACTGAGAACTTACAACTCTCAGGGACTGGGCTGAATGCTATAGGCATGACTTCATTGAATCTTGACAATCACTTTCCCTTGTGACATAGATACTATTATCATCCCCATTTTATCAATGAGGATCCTGGCTTGGAGGCCTTCTCAAATGTGCTCAAGGTCACATAATGCAAAGCACAGAGCCTGGGCTCCAACTTAGGTCTGTCTGACATAAAACCCATCCTGCCTCCCTAGCAGCCAAAATAATTTTGACATGATGAGAGATGGGCAGAAAGGAGACGTGAGAGTGATCTGGGAGGTGGGGACAGAGCTGGACTTCATTCTGCATTGGCATTTGGCTCAGTTTTGAAGAGCAGAGTAGAGCTGTGCACAGCCCAGAGCTCTTTTATCTGCACTGCTGGCACCTGGGGAGGCATCCAGACGGTGGGGACAGGGTGGAGGACCACTGTCCTAGATTCAAATGGCAGGAGGGATTTTCACAGTTAAACAAAGGAATTTAGTTAAATAACTAAAGAAATTCAGCACTCATCTATTGTGTACTCACCATATTCCTGAGCCTAGAGCACAAAGAGGACAAGGCTCAGGAGGGGATTGTAGTGTATGTCGGAAGGAAAAACAGGTTTAACTTATTCTTTTGGAGCCCAAGAGTAGTGGTGTGAGGCCGTCACATAGGAAAGAAGGGCCCAGAGAGGTGGAGGTGTCTTGAATCCCACAAAGTTGCGTGAATGTCTGCTCTGTCACTTCCTACCTAGCTCTGTGACCTTAAGCAGGTGGGCTAACCTGTCTGCGCCTCCTCCGTTTCCTCATTTCCAGAACAGGGATTAAGAACTCTCTCCTGCTTTACTGTCAAGGGGGAAGCACTCACTTCACTAGCTGTTCACAACCATAGAACAGCTCCACAAGAGGCTTGACAAGGTGGAGCTGTTCTATGGTTCACAGTAAGAAAGAGCCACAGCTCGTGTAGTCAGGGTGACTTCCAGACAACCAGTGGCTTTTGGACTGGTTCTTAAAAGACTGTACAAATCTGCCAAGCACACAGTGGACAGAAAGGAGAAATAACACGGGCACCAATGTCATAGAATGAAAGGTATGGGTTATCAGGGAACTGAGGGTTCTTCAAGGAAGTGTTCAGGGAGACAGGGAAAGGATTGGAGATGTGAGGCCCAGATACTGAGAATGGGAAGTGAGGCCCAGCCACTCTGGGAACATTCTGTTTACCAGGCAAAGAATCTGACCTTTGTCCTGGAAAAGACCCAGCACGTCCAATGTGCTAAAACAGAGGGGTCATAGGATCAGATCTTACAGATCAGGGAGGAGAGCACATTGTTGCTGGGATTGTCTAGAAAACTGGGAAGAAGGAAGTTCTCTCTGGAGGGAGAAGGGAAGCAAGCACTTTCTTACTGTGTGATGGCTTGTAAATAACCAGGCTAGTAGCAAACACCACAGAGCTTTCTGTTCCATTTTCTCTGAAAGCTGCTTGCAATGAATTAAGCTGATGTGCTCCAAATTTCCTCATTAGGTTAAGTGCCTCATCCTGCATCTCTCTCCATCTAGCCCACTGACAGGTCTCAGTGAATGTTAAGCAATAATCATTACAGCTAAATGTTCAGGGTTGCTGATGCAAGCATAGGATATTAGCTGCCAGGAATTCAAACAGTCGCACTGCTAGCCCCTCTTATTTCTACTAAACCTGGGGCAGGAAAAGAGAAAATCCAATGCAAAGGGACTATCCAAGTTAAAACCAGTGGAGGGTGCAGTGGTATGATTTACAGCATCTAATTGCTTTATCGTATTGGACTTTCATATCAAATATGGGAGATGAATGTTGAAATGTGCCAAACAGCTTAAACCACTTAAGTGAACCCTCGTAACTGTAGTCCAGAGGCCTCAGCAGCTCTAAAAACAACATTTCAAACTGGGTTAAAAATGTCCACTAAAATAAAATCCGTAAGGCGGAAAATCTTTTTGTTTGGGGAAGGACAACATAATTTCTAAGAAAATTGCACTGTGGGAAAATTGGCAAGTATACTAACAAACTGGACTTTTCGATTTCAGGAGAGAAACACATTGCCATGGTGATAACCTTGCTACTTAGGAGATCTGGGTTCCAGTGCTGAATATGTCATTAATTAGTTGTAAGACTTTGAGCAAACCGTTTTAACTGTTCTAGGCCATGTGACTTACAACCGAAAAGGGCCTCATGAGATATAATGGACCCGGCCTCTGGATGACTAAGAAACTTGCTCAGAGAAATGACATATCTTGCTTTATCAAACAGGGCTCATCCAGGAAAAAAGAGACCTCTGTTGGTCTTTCAAAAAGAAGGAATTTCATAAAATTGGTTACATCTGCGATAGAAAAGCTAAGAAGCCAAATGAAGAGAGGGTAGAAGGACAATCCAGAGATTAGCTGTCATATAGCTATGTCATATAACTATATATATATATATATATATAAATGCAACCACCCCTAGGCTGGTGAGATGAAAGGAAGAGATGGTAGAAGCTAGTAGGGGCCAGAGCCACAGTGAGCAGCTGCGTGGGGGGAGCAGGAAGGAGGAGGCGGAACGGCTGCTGGGCTTCCAGAGGAAGCAGAGGGACACTGTGTACAACCATACTGCTTTCCCTTATTTTCCTACTCTTCTTCTTCTGCTGTGCCTCCTGATACTTGGCCAAAAGTATCTGTAAGCAGCTGCAAGGAAGCTTAGGAAGCACTGTTCCCTGAGAGACAGAATAGAGCTGAAAGGGAAAGACTAGATGTAAGAGTGATGAGGCAGCTGACTAGCACATTTACTTAAATTTCATCATCTTTAAAATAAGGTCATTTCTAGCTTGTATCTAAAGCATACTGCTTAGTATAGGACCTGGCACATGGTTTTTTTTTTTTTAAAAAACAATTACTTTTGTGTGTATATAACAGTATATTCAAATCACTGTTCTAAGTATTTTACATGTGTAAAATGTTTTACATGTGTAAAAACCTCTTTTAATCTTAACAGCAACTCACAGTCCTATGTTAGGTATTTCTTCTTGGTTTTTTTCAGGTGAAAAAAAAAGCCCAGAGCCTGGGTGGCTCAGTCCTTAAGTGTCTGCCTGAAGCTCAGGTCATGATCTCAAGGTCCTGGGATCCAGCCGCACATCGGGCTCCCTGCCCGGTGGGAAGCCTGCTTCTCCCTCTCCCACTCCCTCTGCTTGTGTTCCCTCTCTCTGTGTGTCTCTGTCAAATAAATAAAATCTTTTAAAAAAAGTAAAAAAGAATAAAGAAAAAAATCCCAGAGAGATTAAGTGACAGAGCCAAAATTTAAACCCAGGTTTTTTAACCGCGGTAGTATTCTGTCTCTTGACAAATTAAAATGACAGTGCCTCTAACCATTATAAAGACTATATAATCTTCTATCTAAACCTGAGAAGAAGATTGCTTTAAAGTCAGTTGCACAATCATTTTAGCAAATCTATATCTTTAAAAACTCATTTATAGGCTTAAGATTGTTGGGAGATTTATCTTGTCACAAGTCAGTTGCCTAGAATTGCTCCTAGTTATTATCAGTGCTTAAAAACATTGGTTGAAAAAAGAAACACTGTGATGTGCTACAGTTAATTATTTAAGATTCCTTGGAGAATTTTTCTGCTTCTTTCCTGCTACTCTGCCACCCCCGAACTACTCACGTTACTTCCCTAGTAAATAAAGCAAATTTTCAAATCAAGTTTACTGAATTTCCTTTTATTTCCAAAAATATAGAAAGTTTTAGATGGCACCAGTGACAGAATGTACTAGTTTGTTATCCAATAACTACTCTTTTCTCTCTTAGAAACAAAAATCCAATTTTTGTGGGATAGCCACATGCTGAGATAAAAGACTACAACTCCCAATATACCTTGCAGATAGGTATGACCATGTGACTAGAGTTCTGGCCAAGGAGATATAAAAGAGATCTGGGGTTACTTGGTGGAGATGACATCGTAATGGGAGCTGATTCAGCAGGGGCAGATCCATTTTTTCCCTCTCTGTGCTCCTTTCCTCCTTCTCTGGTTAGCCACAATGGACTGTGAACTAAAGGGAAGAATTCAAGTAATATAGTAAGCTGTGGAGCTCACGTATGGAAGGAACCTAGGCCTTTGATGATGATGGAGCTACCAAGCACCTGGGAATGACCTACTTCAGACTTCTTTCCTATGAAAGCATTACATTTCAGTGTTGTTGAAGCTGCTGTTACTTTGGTTTGTATTACGTGCAGCTGAGCCCTGTCATAACTGTCAGAGAAAAGACGGACCAAGGCTGACCTGGGAACAGAAAAAGAACAGGCTTTTCAAAAATTTCAAAAGCTTTTCAAAAGAGAAGGTATTAGCCAGGACAGGCCCAAATCCAGAAAGGATGCTGGGTTGAGGCCCTGGAGGCCACTAAAGTGTCAAAAAAATGAAGACCAGTATTTTTCCTTCCTTTATCATCATAGAACAAAAGTGAAAACACTACCTATGCCACTAACCACATACTTTAGTGTTTTGTGGAGGAAGTAAAATGTTGGGTGGAGTTTTTCTCAGATACCGGGGAAATAGCCTTCCCATGCTCATCCATATTGATCCCATGCTTCAGTACATGCAGATCTGTATGAGGGCAGCCATACTCCACCTCATATGTTTCAGACACCAGCCACCCAGAAATGAAGGAAGAGAGCCAGACTCATGCTGTATATTAAACAGGAAGGCATATTTTACATTTCCAAAAACACATGCTCCTCCTCCACTTCTTAATAATATGCATAGCTCTCCTGGTCTTCCCTTCTTCTGTGTTTGACAGAAATAGGAGGGCAAGGTACATTGTTTTTTCTCCCTCTCAACCCTACTATAAGGAAAACAACGGAAACACGTGGATAAAGAACAAGTGACATTCCACGGAGCCACCAGGGCGTGTGGTGGACCGCGCTTAACTGGGGACAGTGTTGTCCAACTGGTGTCGAAAGGGACTGCGGCTATTCACATCCAGCCCATTATGACCAAGTGGGATTTGGGTTCAGTGTTGCCTGACTTTTTAATTTCTCAAGAGAAGCTAGAATTTTTGATTTTTGTGTGAAACTTCATGATTCGTAAATATTACCAATTAACTCACTTGAAAACAAAAGACACTGTGGTAATGAATTGATTTGGGAAGCTGTTTTGTAGCCTCTGCTTTAGAACAATGGTTTCCTTTCTCTGGTGTGCCTCAGAATCACCTGTGGACCATTTAAAAGATAAAAGCAAATGCTTTAGTGTGATATATTTATTTAAAAGGGGGGGAAATTAGATAACATATATATTGTTTGTATGTATATAAAAATTCTTTAGTGTGATACATTTATTTAAAAGGGGGAAATACTTATGTATAAGTGTCTTGTGTGTGTATATATGTGCACACACATGTGTGCAAGACATCTCTGGAAGAATAAACAAAAAATAGCATCAGTAGTTTTGGATGTGGGGCACTGAGCAGCTGGGGGAAGAGACCGGAGCGAGAAATGCAATGTGAGCCTTTGGAATGTGTGGAGACTTGAACCATTAACTGGTGAATGTGTTTCCTTTGTACTGGGATACGCAGAAGGCATTGCCATTTCCCCTCCTTCCTCACCGAGGTTCTGCTTCAGTAGGTCTGGAGTAGGGATTGAAAACCTGATTTAAAAACAAGCCAGCACACAAACATCAACCCCTCATAACTGATTTAGCCACTTACCCTGGTTAAGCACCTTTGCTACTGCAAATACTAATATTCCCGCTCCAATCTGCCAGTCACCACACATACTTACTGGGAGGATGAGAAGGCACATACTTTAACTTGATGACGGCTCTCAGGGTGGAAAAGCAGAATGCTTCCATAGTCTGGAGATCTTGAATCCAGAGGATTCAAGGACAAAAGTTGGCCCTAATCATTCATTTTGTTCTGGCCCTGCCCTCCAGGCTACTGCTGTCAGTCCAGTTCCTCATCCAGAACTGTACAGAGAGAGCCTGCCCGGAATAAGGGAGAAGCAAGGACAATACCTGATGAAGGACTGTGTAGCTGAGGAAGTTGGGGCAGCCCCAAGGCCTGCTGGTGACCAGCCCTGCTGGTGAGCAATCTGTCTAGCAGCTTATCAGAAGAAGACACAGTCCAAGCCTTACAGAACACCTGGTTAGAGTCACCTCTCCAGGGGTTATCTAGCAATGTCTGGCAGCCAGTTTTGTTGTGCAGTAAGTCCTGCTCGCTTCGGCTTTTCTGAGATCGCTGGGCCATCTGATGTGTACCCGAGCTCAGGCTGGCTTGGGAAGTGGCCCCCTGGGAAGCCGTCAGGAAGTTATTGCCCAGGGTGATGGGTGGGAGACTCTGCGTTCTGATTGGTGGAAGCCCCTTATGGGCCAGAGGCTTCTTTTCTGGCAAGAGATATTTTGTATTCTCCGAGGTCCGCTTCTTAAAGTCAATCATAGCCACCTGATCACCAGGCTCTTCTTGGCAGTTGGCCTCCGTGAGGCTGTCGAAGGTGGTGATGATGTCATCGACTTCCGAGGTGTGCTCCCCACTGTGTTGGTCCCTGCTGTGATCCTTGTGATAAGCCCTCTGCTCTTCTTTTTTGTTTTTGCAGAAGATTTGGTTGAGCATGCTGAAACGTCCCTCCTTCTTCTGGGGTCTGCTGTTCTGGGAAAGAAGGGGTCGAGTAGGCTCTGTTCTATGGAGGTATAAAATAACAAAGATGCTATGAAAGGATAGGAAATGGAGACAATCCCCAACCAAAAAACCCAAAAAACAAAAAACAAACCCAAAATAAACCCTTCCTCTGTTATATCTTTTTGAGAAGGTTGTCTGAGGTCATCCAAAGACACCCCAAAGCTGTCTCGGGTCAAAGGTGGTGGGGAGGAATTGTAATACCCTTTGTCTCTCCCTTCCTTGCAATAGTCACTTCTCAACCCAGTGACTTCTTAGATTCCTCTTAGCTCCTCAGGAGCTGTCCTTTCAAAATTTACCTCGAGCGAATCTATTTTCACCAAGGGATAACCTAAGCTGAAAATAGCTTAAAACACTACTGTTCTCACTTCTCAAGGATAGTCAGTAGGAATGTAAGTTTTAAGTCACAGAGATGAAGGCCAAGCATGAGATGAGGCTTCAACTAGTGGAAGTGGCGTGTGCTTACAGGGGGAGGGGAACTCATGCTTGTGTGGTTTCGGGCTTTCTCCGTAAGGCATCCCAGCAGATCTGGACAGAGCTTGGACATTATCTATTTCAGGAAGCCGGCCCATTTTATGCTATTTGGACATTCTTTGCTCTCCTTTCAGTTCTTACTAAATTTCCTATTGAAAAAATACTTTTAAAAAAGTATACTAAAGGAAACCAAGGGAAAAAGCTTTTGTCTGGGCTTCAGCTGCTCAAGAGGAAGTGTGTATGCCAGAGGTCAGGCATGGCAGCAGAAGCAAAGTGAGCAGTGCCCAATGGGCATGCAAATTCTAAAGAAAAAATGTTGTCCAACTGGCTCCTCTTCTGTGGAGAGTTTCCCTGAGGCACCATTTTGGTTTTGTTCCTTGGAAAATTCTGTTATTCTCTTTTGAGGCCACAATTGACTTAGTGCTTTTTGTGGTACAAGTTAATGATGAAACCTGACCCATGTGTGTTTCCTAAAAGCTAGATTGCAACATTACTTTTTGGAGTGAGATACTGTAATCTGTGATTTGAAAAACATCACCCCTTGACTGCATATAATTCATGTTTTTCTTTACGGGAAACAAAGTATGTAATTGAGTCTTTACTTCTACGGTGTATTTACTTCTACCTTTCTTCGACCTTCCACTAGGCTTTCTGAACTACTCAACACAACTTTTGGACCCCTGATATTACCAGCGAGAGCCCAGGGGATTTCTCAAGTTCTTTCAAGTTGACCTGTAGAGAATATGCCCTTGTGTGAATTAATCCTACTTTAGCATCTTTTGAAGTCTCTCCTCCTTCTGTTACAGATTGTGATTTAGGCCAGTGAGGTCTCAGAGTGTGGCCCGTTGACCCTGAGGGTGGGGTCCCTAATAGTCATCAGGGTTCCGTGAGGTTAAAACTATATTCATAATAATATTAAGATTATTATGTGCTGCTTTTTGCACCAAGGGTACAGCAGAGATACTGAAAGAACCAGGTTCCTTGGTACAAATCAAGACAGTAGCATCAATGGACTGATATTTTTAAAAATTGTCATTTAATGTATTAATGTACAGCAAAGTGATTAATTTTATTGAATATTAACCTTTGAGTATACACGTTTTGACAAAACAGGAAGTGCTCGTAAGCAATTCCACTACATAATGAAGTATGACGGTTGTCTTGAGGCAGAACACCTGTGTAATTGTTTGAGTTGCCAGCTACTCAGACACTTCCATTTTATGACTCATAGACAAACTATGGTTATTTTGAGTTGGCTATTTGCAGAAATTTTCTCAAAAATGAATAAAATAAGCCTGCCATCAAGGTAAACAATTGGCAGGAATTGCTGCCAATGACAAAAGCCCAGTTTTTAAGGAAAAAATTAGAATTGTGAAAAGCCTGTATGCATGCTATAAGCTTGATAGCTTCCTGATAAAGTCTTTTCTGATAAGATCAATGGTGATATTAATGAATGTGATTCTTAAAAATTATATAATGAAATGTGTCATTTGGCAGATATTTACAACTAACCGAACCAGTATTTTCCAAATGACCAGAACAAGATGTTATAACGTCATGCATGGATATAAAACTCATTTAAAGTGCAAGGTAGACTAGTGGGTTTTGATATAACAGAGTATAAAATGTTCATTGATAGTCCATATTGCAACTAACCTTTAGGAAACTGACACTTGTCAGGTTTTGGTGTAAAATCAAAGGAAAAGTATCCACAACTTTCTCAAAACGTGACTGAAATATTCTCTTCTCCAACTACATGTTTACACAAAGCCAGATTTTTTTTCAGACACTTCAATTGAAACAAAGCATTGCAACAGATGGAACACAGAAACAGATATGGGAAGCCAGCTATATCAGGCTTCCGTCAAGATTTCAAAGAGAGCTGCAAAACAATGTGGAACTCGGCTATTCTTTTCATTACAACTTGTTTTTCTGTTTCAGAGAACAAGTTATGTTTAACTAAAAACATGGTATTTATGTCAACACATAAATGTAATGGGCTTATTATTGCTTTATATGAATAAATATGTTATTAAAATCTTATTTTAATTTTGAATGCCATAAATATCAATACTGTAACTCACATCCACAAAAGCTCTCTGGGGTTCCCAATTTTTGGAAGTGCAAAAGGATCCTGAGAAAAAAAGTTAAACTTGTTGATTATAGAAAAAAGATGAAGAGACCATAGTATAAAGGGAAGAAAGGGAGAAAAAAGGAAGGAGAAGCACCAGTCCAGGGGTCATTGGGGCTGATGGATTCAGGCTCTAGACTATTACTTTGCTCCACCCAGCGGAGAACATGTCACCCTCTGTTAGACAATGGCAAACACAATATTAAGTGCTGGCCTTGTGCTTCAACAAGTTCAACAACTGTAACCAATTCTGTACATCACTGAGAGGAAGAAAATGAGTGCCCGCTGGTACACTCACTCACCGGCTCTCCTGGGAGAGGAGTCTGACGCAGGCCGCATGGCCGCAGTACAGGGCATAGGCCAGGGGCGTGCTCTCCTTGGTGTCCCGAAGGTTGCTGTCCATCCCCAGCTCCAGCAGTGACTGGACACAGTCTGCTTTCCCTGCGGCTGCAGCCCAGTGCAACGGGGTCCTGGGGGTCCGCAAGGGAACAATACAGGGTCAGAGCACACACATGGCTCAGGTTGTTTAGCCGGCGACAGCTCTTGTTCCAAGTCTGGGCCCAGCCTCAAACACCTGTTGCTATGTACGCGGTGGAAGTGCTAAGCATTAGATGGGGCTTCAAGACGATGGTGCGCCTGTTGGAGCCTGTCCTCTAGTTCTACATATTCTCTGGCCTTCCTGAAAATGTCCTAATGAGGAAGTAGTGGGTCAAAGGCTATGGATAATTTTCAGGCTCTTTATACATCGGGCTAAACTATCTAAGAACATTGACTCAATGTAGCCGTCTACCAGCTGGGTCCCTATTCCTTCCCCAAACTGAGTGTTATCAACGTCTTTTAAAAATCTCTGCCAGTTTGGTAGGTGAAATGATACTTCAGTGTTGTTTCCTTTGCATTTCTTTAATAGGGAGGTTGAACTTTTGAAATACAATCCTGTCATTTGAGTCTTTTCACTGAAATGACTTTTAATGCCTTTTGGCTCTTTTTTCTTTAGATTGTTAGTTTTTCTTACTATTTATGTGGGCTCTTTATGTATTAAAGGTGTCAATGTTTCTGTAAACATTTTCTCTAATTTGTTACTTGATTTAATTTTTTAGTGATTTTCCATAATTTTTTTTAAAAAAATTAGCACATTTAATTATCTCTGTTCACCAGTAACTAAACCTTTATTAAACTGTAAAACCAATAGTTTCATAGGAGAAAAAAAAAGCAAGATACTGGGAGAAAGTAATGTAATTTACAAATTGCCCTGGGAAAGGCTCAGTCCTGAGGCAAGAAAGGAGGGCACCGACAGCTTTCTTTGGCTTATGGTGGGGCCTCAATCTTGGACAGAAGGGCAGCCGAGTGGTCTCTTAGACATGGAGGCAGCTGATGGGCTTAACAGAGAAGGGCTCACAGCTATCTGTGACGATACATAAGCCTTAATATTTGGAGAGTAGCCTTGTCCCCACTGTGGCCCCTGCCCTGAGGTATGGATGGTATCCTGTCAATCAGGCATCTTTCACTTCAGGTTGTGCTATGGTCAGCAATTCGAGATCACTTAATAGGACCATATATTTTTTTCAATATAGTGATCAATCACAGTGCTTATTTGAATATGTGGCAGATGTGATCCACTCCATTCTACTTGAGAGAGGTCTCCAAACAGTATTTATTATGAAATAGGATGAGGCACCAGCCAGATTATGCCATCCTATTTAGAGGATATACTGCCAATAAATTCAGCAGATGAAGGGTTGGACATCAATTTCATCAGATTTACTAACACATGACAACCCACTTTGGAGCAGCTTGAAATATTTCTTCACAACAACTGTGAAGACTGACTGTTTTAATTCTTTGGACTACCAACATGGAAAAAGAGGTCCAGAAGCATGGGCAAAACTGAAATTGTTTTTCAGAAAAACAGGGAAGTATATAGACAACTCCTCACTAATATACACAAAGCTTCTGTGGGCAATCTGTAGTATCCAATATCGAGTGATCTCAGCTGTAATTCCTTTCTCATCTCTAAACCGCCTGCAAACACAGCAGAGGGGTTTCGGCCACCACCGTGCGGACTTGGGAGGATCAGAGTCCATGATCAGGAGAAGCTGTTAGAGGTGGCTGAGGAGGTAGTCTCTGAATGGCAGCTCTGAGCAGGAAGCACTGGTTGGGGTATCAGCAGCTATGGAATGATTCATAGGACACGTAAATATTCCCTAGAGAATGCCCAGGAACATGTAGGATGGGGAACATGATAGAAGACTGTCTTTCCTACATGAAGAGGCACTTCTCCATAGAAGATATACAAACGGCTAACAGACACATGAAAAAGCGTCACTAGCTATCAGGGAAATTCAAATCAAAACCACTCTAAGATACCACCTTACACCAGTCAGAATGGCCAAAATTAACAAGTCAGGAAACCACAAGTGTTGGAGAGGCTGCGGAGAACCCTCTTACACTGTTGGTGGGAATGTAAACTGGTGCAGCCGCTTTGGAAAACAGTGTGGAGATTCCTTAAAAAATTAAAGATAGAGCTACCCTATGACCCTGCAATTGCACTACTGGGCATTTACCCCAAAGATACGGATGTAGTGAAAAGAAGGGCCATATGCACCCCAATGTTTATCGCAGCAATGGCCACAATCGCCA